>JALRMF010000760.1:0-12573 GCA_026120015.1 Dendrostoma leiphaemia
TATTAATTAAGAGTAAAAATATAAATATTATATAATTACATTTAAATTAAAATAATTTAAAATATTAAATATAAAATATTATAAAAGATATTAAACTTTTATATTTAAATTTAAAGAGTTTCTTTCTTATAAAAGGCTTTCTTTAAGACGGCCCGCTAGCAATCTCTAGTATTTGTTACCTAAGAAAGAGAAGGAAAGAAAGCTGTTAAATAGTAGCTGTTAAAGGCTAGCTAGTTAAAATAGCTAGGCCAGTGTAAACTCTAACCCTAACCCTTGATTTGCACCCAAATCTAAACATACAAAATTATTTGCAATAACTTTTGTACTAAAACTATTTTAATATTTGCATTTGCTATTTAAGGTGTTAAAGTTAAAAGTTTATATAAAAAAAGTGTAGCATAAATTTAATCCATGTGCTTATTAGATCTAATCACTGTGCTTATATATAAATTATTTTTCACTTTTAATATTCTTTAATATTTTAAACTATACTCTTACTTATATAGCTTTTATAAGCTTAAAACTATTTTTAAAATAATTTTAACAATTTTATTACATTTATTAAAATAAGTTAAAGATTTCACTTAAAATTAAATATAAAACTGTAATTTTATAAACATTCTTTAATTAAAAATTACATAATAAGAGTAGAAAGCAAAGATTATAAATAGGTTTTTACTTGCTAATAAATCTATGTTATAGGCGTAAAATAATAAAAGAGTCAAAATGGACACAGTGATTGGCTCTGATAAGCACATTGATCGAATCTGTGCCAAAGGGCCAGTGATAACCAGGTCGTGCAGAATGATTCAGATTGGCGGGTTGCTCGGCACATTATTTGTTATAGAGGTCTATTCGAAGTCCTGTCCGAGCCACTTCTGAACGTGGCCGGTAGACATGCATGAACAATTCTCCGTGCCATTGAAAAGTGAATTGTCAGCTCAATACAAGCAAAGCTAGGTATAGAGATTGCACTTCCTCGACAGAAAGTGCCCACTTAAGTAGGCAGAATGCAAGTGCTTGGACACAGGTGAAACCGAGATGTTCGGGCAGTGTGTGCACATCAACCGCTCATCCTTCGTTGCCTTTTCGAGTGCGCCTTTGACCAACTCTTCAAGTCTCGAATCCATTGAAATTGGTCGGTCCCGATGTCACTGCTGTTACGATTGCTTTATAAGTATTCAATCAATACTACTGAGCACATACGACCACACCTAGTGGAAAACTTGGGATCCCGTCTGCTCTCCCCTAAATAAGCCGCTAAGGGCCGGATTAGTACTCAAGTCGGTGACGATTGGGGAATACCCGGTGTTGTATGTTTTGTTATTTTAAGAATATCTAGGTAAATAGAAATAAATGCTAAAAATGAAATGTTACAATGCAGAGGTCTATAACACAATGGTTCTAATTCCTATCTCTTTGGGAGTCTTTCCGTCAGGGAAAGATAGGAAGTACATCTAACAAACCTGGGCCTAAACGGTGAGCTTTTGTGTGAGGGCGAATTGGGGCTAAACCTGATCAGGCTTAAGGCGGATCAGGTCCACTCGCAGGGCAACTGCTGGGTATGTCGTGTGTGGGCCTGCCTTTCAGCCTTGCCGCCACAGAGACACTAAAAAGCTCATGCTTGGAGTCAGCTATTGGTGATTCGCTACCACGAAATTTTGCGCAAGTTGGTGTGCCTCTGGAAGTCAGTGTTAGTTGCGGGACTGCATAGTCAATCCAGTCGAGTGTAGTATTTTGGAGGGTTCTGGCGCTTATCAGAGAGCTGGGTGCTGTGAGCCTGTGCCCCTGGCCATCTTCGTCTGAGTGGCTCAGTAGACCAATTGGAGCAAAGGATCATATGCAGTTGGTGATTGAAGCCATCCAGAAAGTCGACCGAGCCAGGGCTGTGCTGCAGGGGCTTCACCTTGATACGTCGCAAGCTGTCTGGATCTGCCCGAAGCGGGAAGACTGGCCGTACAGCTGCATATTTGGGAAGGATGGCAAGGCAGAACATGTATGGAAATGGTGTCAGCTGGCGCCGGTGATGATTGCAATGTCTTCTGAGGTCACCTCCTGACTCCAAAGAGCGGCCTCCAGGCCACCGCTGCAACCAATTTCCTGCAGTCTACCTCAGGTATATAGTCATCCTGTGTCATGTTGAAATCCAAAGTTATCTGTCCAAGGATTAGTGCCTAGGTACTGAAAGGCGTCACGCCAAGAAGTCTGATGCTCATCTGGACCCGAGAAGTTTGAATCAGCTCGTGACTTTACCGTTCGGCCTTTTCGTCTATCTCTCCCTCCGAACGTGAGGAACCTGCTCAGAAGAAGTCCTTTATATTCATCTCCTTGAGGGGTTGCTCCCGCGAAATAACCCGTGTGGTGAGAACGCCTCAAGATGAATCAGCTTTGGCTCTTTCGTCTCCTAATTGAATTGTAGATACTCCCAACCAGGTCGAGGCTTTCTCGGCCTACTTCCCGTGCGTCGAGAGGCGTCACTCCGTCTCCCACAAGTGCTCCCGGGCTGGCTTCCACCGACGCCATGTCCAACGGACCTGCTGAGACCAACAGTAACCCTTCCAATCCGACTGTTTCTAACGAGGAGAATGAAGGCTGTCAGAGTCCCATTCCGTCGATGGAACGCAGTCCGAGCCCATCACCCACAGTCACAACCGATCAGAACAATTCACCTGTTCTGACTCCATCACGAACGATACATGATGTCCCAGAGCGGAACAACGAGTCTCCCACCGCCCGTGAGACTAGTAGCAGCCCTACTTCCACCTTCGTGGACCGGCGGTCTCCAACACCCTCCGTGTCTATCTCACCCCCGCCTTTCTCACTCCGGCAACGAGGAGCTCCGTCGCAGCATCTGATATGGAGAGCACGGGGCTTACACCTAGTCTTCAAGGCCTGGGTATGGCAAGCAGGCAGGCATCCTAGCAGCCGAGAGCTAGCCTGGAGATGAGGGAAATCGGTGCTGCAGTCGATGACGCCGCCCAAGGCGCAGGCACACCGCGAGCCAGTGGATCTCTTGTTATATGGCCACCGGGGCATTCACGCCGGAGGTCGAGTCCACGGCGGGAACCAGTCATCCACAGGGTCGAGGACGAGGAACCACCGGATGATGAGTTCCATAGCCCAGATTTCCAGAGACGACTGTCTCAGGCCAGGAGTACACTACAGGGCCTGACGAGGATTCTTTCCAGCAGCCCTACCCTTCTCGAGCCTGACTCTACCATAAGGCGCCATCATGGGGAGGCTGAGATTCTCAGCGATTTCAGCCCGCTTTCGACGCGGACAGTGGGACTGGTGGGTGATTCTGGAGTCGGGAAAAGCAGTCTCATCAACTCCCTCCTGGACAAGAATTCACTAGCACGAACCACAGGCAAGGGCGCTGCTTGCACCTGCGTTGTGACCGAATATCACTTTCATGCTGCAGATAATTTTATTATCGACGTGGACATGTTCTCCGAAGACGAGTTGTGCGAGCAACTCGGCGAGCTTTTAGGCAGCTACAGGGCTTTCAAGTTAGGCCTTGAGGGGGAATCCAAGGAGAAAGCCGACATCGCTCTGGATACATTCAGATGCATGTTTCGCGGAAAGCTTCGGGATGAGGACTGGATCCTCAATGAGTCGGGGGATGTCGTTCTTGATCAATTCAAGACGTGGGCGATGCAATCCAGGCGCCTAGGTCCTCCAAGCTGACAGGTCGTCCAGACCCTCGAGGAGTGTTCATTGCTGCTCGTGCCGCTCAGCTCGGAGCCCAATGATCTACTGCAATCCTCAGTGTGGCCATACGTCAAAAAATCAGGGTCTATTTAAAGGCCTACATCCTAAGCAATGGGCTGGTCCTGGTCGACCTCTCCGGCCTCTAAGATCTGAACTCAGCACGGCGGAACATCACTTATCAATATATTGTGAATTGTTATGAGATATTCGCCGTTTGCAGCATTAAGCGAGCTGGAACCAATGTGGGCGTCAAGACTGTTTTTGACTTGGTACAACAAGTCTGGCTTGAACGAGTAGGAATAATTTGCATGAATGCAGACGAAGTCAATTTCGATGAGATCCAAAATGATTGGGACCAGGGAGAGGCTGGACCGATAAGAGACCTTGATCGATCTCTGAAGGCTGTTGACACAGACCTTGAAAACATTTGAGAAGAGTTGGCCATCTTTGACTTTTTACAGAGTGAGGATGCGGCAACTAATCAATAGAGATTGGCTCTATATGAGGAGAAAATGAAGCTTGAAAATCGGCATAATGCTATTAAGTTTGAGCTACTGGAATGTGCGGTTAGAATACGGAACTCTTACGTTACCTAGGACCTTAGAATGGAATACTAAGCCGGGGCCTAGGCACGGGGCGAAACGCTCTACGTCTTTTGCGTTGGCAACGAGATGTATCGGAAGAACCGGAACCTCGACAAGTCTGTCTCTGGGAAGCATCTCAGCCTTTCTGTGGTTATTGACGTGCGGAGGCATTTTATTGCTATGGTGGGAGAAGGCTAGCTGAGGGCGTTGAAGATGTTTCTGGAGCACAATGTGCCAGCCTTTTTGCGGGATATTGAACTCTGGGTGCAGTCCGGGGCGGGAAGTGCCTTAGCTGAGGAGAAAGAATCCGTGAGGCGTGTTTTTGGCAAGGTTGAAAAAACTCTTGAAAAGGTTGATTTAGAACCCTTAGAGTTAACCTTGCATACCTCTGATTTTAAGACTGATACGCGATACCTAGGGCCTCATATCCAGAAGATTACTAGTGGTTACTATCCAGAGGTTTTTGGATACCTCTTTTGAGACCAGGATTTGGGAAGGTATAGACTGTTGCCTCTGACATTGCTAAATCTGCGTGCTAAATAAAGCTGCCAGGTCTGCAGATATCTAAATGGACAGAATCTTCTAAGGATGCGTGCAAGGATTGGGATACAGTGAGCCAAACCTCATGAGATATTCTTTTTGATGAGCTGACCTGATTCTAGTGGGCACACGGTATTTGAACCACATTCACAGTGTTCTAAACGCTTTTAGTTGATAGGAAAATTCTAACATTCACAGGTTCTTATGCTGCCTGGCTTCGCGCGGATGGAGAACACCATACTAAAGCCCGGGGATACCGTAACTGGAACAAAGAGGTGATGCGAGACATGGCCGCCGACGTTGAGTCGCCTTGGGATGACCTACTCTCAGACATTCAGGCCCATCAGGTGCATTTGAAGCAGGGTATATCTGCCTGCTGGGAAGAAGCCATTGACGATCTAGGTTTGTCCTCGTTGAGATCTCCTATCAGTTGTTCAGCTTCCTCACGACCGTTGCCCGCACAGAATCCGAGTGGCCTGATTCCAATGGCCAAGCTGACGAAATCGGCCGAGCCATGGACGACCGCAAGCACATGTTGCTCGACAGGGCAGAGAACATCTTTGTCCGCTTCACCGACCGCCTATTGTAAGTGACTCATTGGCAAGATTTACAACTAAGCCCACGCCCTCAGCTCACTGTCAAAATGCAGGCTTCTACGCATAGACACCCTTACCTGGCTGAGCGGCTGCGTGATCAGGAAGATCATGTCCCGTGTCTGCCGACAGGCACTGGAACATCGAGGTGAGCTAAAATGCCCAGGTGACATATCACTTCTGGTCCACTCTCTGATCAAAATTATAACAGGTGATGGATGCACAAGACTGCGGCAGGGAGTACTCAAAAGGACCTTCGCGAACAGAGCTACGTTTGAGAGCATAACGAGGGAGTTGCGACGGTCCTTCAAGAATCATTCAGAGGGCCTGCAGCGGGAGTTGGGCGATTCGGTCTCGACGCACCTGGGCGCTATACGGGGCCACCTTGGACATTGTCAGAGAGGAAAATGCCGCAGAAGAGAGCGAGAGGCACCCTGAATTTCGACAGCGGGTAGCTGATGAAGTTGCAAGGGCTAGAAGCCTGATGGGTCTATAAGAGTTTGTACGGTGGCAAGGGCCGTGATGAATGGTGGCATGATGATGAATTGTTTTCTTTAATCCCCATGATTGATAGCCAACAATTGATTGTGTCCGTCACGGTCCAGTGTACCCTTTTGGACGAAAACGACAGCATACTGCAACAGATAACAGAAGATCTACGTCAGCTAGAGAGAGTTGTCCAAACAAGCTGTGGCGGGAAGTGAAGGGTAGGGGAAGAAAGGGAAGAGAACCAGTCATTGCTGCAATTCACTTAGCCATACAGCCGGGAAGTAGCAGCAGCTGATGAAAACACCTCTCCTCTGGCCACAGTAATTAGCAGTATTTCATTCCACACAACACCGCCATCCACCTCAAATCAATGCGTGAAACCACTCTTTTCTTTGTCGTGAATGCTCACACACACACACAATCCAGACGGTCCACGTAAGAATTTGTCAATAGGAAAGAACCGAATTCAAAAGTGCCCCGTCCACTAACTCTATAATACTGCCGATGGTAGAGCTACTGCTAATGAGCTTGCTCGAGGACGATGGAGTTGTTATACCGATCCTCTTCAAGAACCATAAGCTCACGGACGCCATCCAACACCAAATCTTTTCTACCCAAAGCCACATCGCCAAGAATAGCATCAGTTGCCTTCTCGCTCATGATATAGAGAGCCAAAGTAGGAAATGCCCACGGCACACGAGGGAAGGCAGAAGCATCCACCACCCGAAGGTGATCAACTCCGCGCACTCGGAACTTGGAGTCCAGACATGCGTTTTCGTCATGCTCGTGTCCGATCGCGCAGGTGCTGGTGGCGTGATGACCGAAGGCGCGGTCTTTGATAACCTGCTTGATTTCTGCTTCGGTCTTTATATCAGGTCCCGGAACTGTCTCCGTCATGCCCAAATAAGCCGCATTGATCTTTCGGGCTAGCCGAACGCCTTCGAACATGGCAGTCAGATCCTTCTTGCCGCCCTGATCGAAGAACTTGAAGTCAATATCAGGTACATCCTGCGGGTCTTTTGTCTTGAGTTTGACGGTTCCACTGGTGTTTGTAGGTTTGGCGTTGAGGACATCCCAGGTCCAGGTGTTCGAGCCGGCTATGGCAGTGCTGAACCCAGGATAGAAACCGGAGAATGCAAAACTGCCACCGAACGCGAGGATATCCGGGTCGTCCTCTGCCGAAACCACGCTGGTCCTTTGCAATACAGCACCGGAGATTCTGTTACAGTTGATGGCGATGGTCAGCAGCTACTTAGCACACTCTTGGGGGAAATGGACTGACCCATTGCTGGCGTAAGGGCCGTCTCCATCGATCCATTGCCTCAACAAGGGATCTCCGGCCGCGAGGCCAGTCGATTTTGTTGTAGCCGAGTAGGAAGTGCTGGTATCATCGATGACACTGAATTCGTCTGGTATGTGTTAGAACCGTGTTGAGGCCGTAGTACAATGTTAGGGATCCCGTCACAGGGAACAGATGAGGGCTCCGGCTACTTGCAGTTGTCTTGAAGGTTTGCACCCACGCCAGGAAGATCAGCAATAACGTCGATGCCGAAATGTTCAAGCTCCTTTTTTGGGCCAACACCACTCAATTTCAACAACTGCGGTGTGTTGAAGGCGCCCCCAGCCACGATGACCTCCTTCGAGGCATACACGACTTTCTTTATTCCGGGATGCTTGGAGTTGAACCTTGGATCAGCCTTGTAAAGACTCTGTCCCTGGAGAAACTCTACTCCGATGGCGGTGGGCTTGCCGTGCTTGCGGTCCTCAGCCTTGTCGAAGATAATGCGGGTGGCCAGACTATGCGTGCTGATTGCCAACGGGTATTTCTTGTTTCCATGTGTATCCACGGCATTGCTAGTAGCCACGAGGTAGTCTCGAACATGAGACCGACGACCACCCTTGGACATGGTCATTGCCGGTCGGTACAAACCGGGACCCCTCGGCTTTGTGAGGTCATTGATGTCTTCAAGCGGCCCTGTAGGAGGTCCCTGAATGGCAGCCGCGCTCTTGAGGACAGGATCCGCGGCTTCAGCGACTGACTTGTCTCCGACATTTGTCTCGATATAGCCTTTGAAGCCGTGGCCTGAGGTCCCGGGAGGGAGGTACTGGCAACGTTCAAGGCGCTCAAAAAGGGGCCGGATGTGCTCAAACGCCCACGACTTGTCACCAGTCACTTGGGCGATATGGTTCCATTCGGAAGCCGGGGGCAGAATGGCAACCATGGCGTTACTGGTCATTGGTCAGAACGAATTTTTGGTTCTTCCGGAATGTGTAAAGGCAGGAACAAGGACTGCCTCGAGCTGTCACGGAGTCCAGGGCCCTTTAGAGGCTTGAGGTTCCCGAGCTACCAGCAACGAAGAGACCCTTCCACTGAGACGATTGAGAAGGAACACGTTTGATTATGAAAGACATACTGAGATGCGCAGCCTCCAAGAGTTCCAGAGCGCGGGTAGTACACGCCCAGCTGCCGAGACCCGGGTGGAGGGTCAATTCCCACAAAGGTGCTGCCATCCGGCGTCTCCCCTACAGGTCTTGTCAGTGGAATCTATTTCAAGACATGGGAACAATATTGAAGAGCATATTTCTAGAGACTTTGTTGAATTTTGAGTGATCGTAGTGAGGGCTCGGGCCATGAAGCCATCTCAGTGAGACATCTTGCCTCTGAGACCGACTGGACGACAAAAATCAAGAAAAGAGGGGGGGGGGGGGAAGGACTTTTCTTACACGTCATCTTGGGATCCTTGGCAGCTTGCTCAGAATCATCATAGTGCTTGACGAAGAAGTCCCACCTCTGAGAGGCATCTTCTTCAAAGTTCGCGAAGAATAAAGGGATCTTCCCATATAGATTCTGGCCCTGGTCATCGCCGGCCTCAATCAGAAGGACACTGTGCCCGTGTCGGGCGAGGTTCGCTGCTAGAGGTCCTCCTCCGGGTCCGGAACCAATGATGATATACTCGTAGGTGTCCATGATAGTTTCGTGAAAGTGCATGATCGTGAATCTTTTTTATGTGCCAGTGTTGACGGCTGAGATTGTCTGAGACTAAGTGTTGAATTCAATGGGAAGTAATCTTACCGGCACATCAATAGAGGGAGACTGATCATCTGTAATTCTGAATTTTGCCAAGCGTTCCGTATCGTTTATATACCTAGACGACTACAACCAAAAGTAGACTGTTTCAGGGATGCTCAGGAAACTTGTATGAATTCTCCAAGGATCTTGCAATCCTGTCGAGTAGCCTGCGTGGAAGAAGTTTGGAATCATCCAGTTGAGAGGCTTCTGCTTGGACAAGTCTGACGTGAGGATATGAAGGTGGTGTGGTCATGAGCAAACTATGTAATCGTGATTCCAACCTCGACGCGGCCGCCAAACTTACCTGGCCTGTCAGAAATCATCAATTCAGCCGATCCTTCGTCTATTGTGTGTGACCTCGTGGTCTAAATATCATTAGACTGGTTACTGACCGCCGGTTCGCGCTGGGTGAGATATCCCGTTTTTGGGAAAGAAGCGAAAGATTCGTTTTCTAGCCAATCAGCGTCCATTGCTCTTCCAACAACTTTGCCTGATTCCCTGTCGTTGTTACTACTTATGAACCCTCGTTCCATGGGGTTGGATCTAACCAAGGCTCGCCAAGAGAATTCCAGTCGTCTGCTGGGTCACCAGGCCAGCTCGGTCACGACAGATCACTTTGCGCTGACTATCTGAGCCAGACCAGTGTAATTGGGCCTAAGTTACTTGTGGAATAAGCTGGCGTGCAGTTGAGGCCCTGCAAAGGCTATTCCCAGACATTCAGCTGAAAGCAAGAGAAAAGATGGAAAGGGAAGACAAAAAGAAAGGCGCGACCTGAATTCCCACCAACATGTTCGTGAGTGGTGTTCGTAGCTATGAATCTCCAGCGTCCGGGTCTGCATCTGTAACCGTACCTTGATATTTGCGAATTGTCTGATTGTGGTCATGACTCGGCTTTTCATTCCCTAAAAGAGGAGGGAGGCAAAACAAGGGGTGTGGTTGCTGCCAGGGTGGCTTGTGGCAGTTTTGAATAGCGGGCCTTTGCTACGAGGGAGGCAGAAAGTCGTTCTGACCGTTTATGGGGATGTGTTCTTGTTACCCAGGTAGAGTGTGAGAGGGGTGACCGTCACTAAGATTCGGTGACTGGCTGGTGAGCACTTATAGACATGATACGAGGGTCCTTTTATACGGCGCACTCCAGCCTGAGTTGAGCGATTCCCGACAAGAATCCGATTCCTGTGCTTATCGGATACATTCCCTATGCCTATTGCTATATATCTTAAGATATATTTCAAACTTAATTAATTAACTTTAAAAGCTATATATCCCCTTATCAAATACATTATTTTCTATATAATAAGTATTTCTTTTCAATTTATTAATAAGTATTTTGCTGTAAAAAGCATTATTTTTTAAGAATTAAAAGAAAACTTAGGGTTAAGGTTAAGCGACACAGATTTAATTAATGTGCTTATTAGATCCAATCACTATGCTTATATATAAATTGTTTTTTATATTTAATGTTTTTTATTATCTTAAATTATACTATTATCTATATAGCCTTTCTATGTTTAAAACAGCTCTTTAACTATTTTTAATTGTTTTATTAGATTTAATAAAATTAGTTAAATACTTTACTTAAAATTCAATTAAAGAGTTTTAACTTAATAAATATTACTATAATAAAACTTGTATAATATAAAATCGGAAGTAAGAATTATAAGTAAATTTTTAATTTGCTAATAGACTAGTGTTAAAGGTGTGTAATGATCACTGCTGGGTTCTGTGGGTTTCTAGAGTGCCAAAGGGTTTATGTTAGCAGAGACGGTTAAAAGAGTATATTAATCATAGTAACAAAGACAATGTTGTTTTATAATTAGCAAATAATCATTAGCGATAAAGCTATTTAAAAGTAAATACTTAGATTAACGACCAAAGAGCTATCTACTAAATCTATCTAATAGTAGGAAATGTGTCTAAAAATATATCTAGCTTCTTAGTCCTAGATTATTTAGCTTATCTAGCTTATAGCTGTAATCTTAATAATCCTAATAATCTAATAATCTTTAATAATCTAATAATCTAGCCTACTTAGATTATTGCTAAGTTACTTATAAGTTTAATAATCTAGAGATTATATAACTACTGCTAACTTATTTTAGTCTAATAAAATAAATGATTTATCTATATAAGCGGAGTATAGAAATTGTAGCGGCAAAGGTTTTTTTTTCTATAACCCTTTCTGCATGCTAATCTATTCTAACTATTATAGGTTATAATATTATCTCCCTCCTTATAATCTTTGTCTCTAAAAATCTTTTATAAGTATCTTAGCATATTATTTATATATATATTTATGCCTTTTTAATTTATTATATTTAATAAAGTTTATTTTAGCTATGTTTTAAAACTGTTAAATTCTTCTTAAGCTCCTTTAAAGAAAACATTACAGCGCACCTTTTTTTTTAAGTCTATTTTGCCTAATATTATATTTAATATGCAATCTTATTTAGCTTATATAGCTTTTAAAGCGCTTTGCTAAGTCTTAAAGCTTAAATTATTTTGTTGCTTTAAATGCGTTTATTAAGGGTTATTTTTATATAATTGTAATAAGATTACTTTAGATTAAATACATAAGTTTACTTTTATTTATTAAAAGTTAAAGGATAAGCTAAAAGCGGCTAAAGAAAAGTATTAAATACTAAACGCTAAAATTAATTATTTGCAAAGAAAAAAGAAAGATTAGCGTGCAAAGATTATTTATATAGTTAAGCAAAGTTTAGATAATATAGAGGAATTAAAGGAGATTAAGCATTGCAAGGCTAAGGAATAGCGTCTTGCTTTTTTTAAGGTTATTTAAGGGGTAGTTTTTAAAAGGTTTATTGTCGTAGCTAAGGGTTTTTTGCTTAAGAGTTTTAACTAGAATCCTGTGGCTGTAGAAAGTAAAGTGGCAGGTTAGTTAAATTTTTTTAGTAAAAAAACTATAGTTAATAGTTTTAATAATAGTATTAGTAATGGGTTTTAACTAATAGTGGGTCTTTAACTAGTAGTATTGTTTAATTAGTTTTATTAGTAGATTAGTTGTTAGTTTTGTTTAGTAATTAAATATATTAACTAGTATAGATTCTTTTTTAACTAGTTTTGTTTTTTAGCAATTAGTATTAAAGTCTTTTGACTAATAGGGTTGCTTAATTAGTCTAGGCGTTTGATTAGTTTGTTTGTTAACTGGTTTAGGCTTAGGTTTAGGGCCGCATATTGTTGGCTGTGGCCGTGGGACTGGTTGTTTTATTGACTAGTTAAGTTTTTAACTTATTAAGATTTTGACTAGTCGTTTAGTAATATTAGTTAAGTAGTTGCTGGCAGTTTTCTAGGTTTTTGATTAGTTTTTATATATTTTCCGCGTAATTATAATTTTTTTACTTAATAAGGTATTCTTATATTCTGTTTTATATTTAAAAGTTAAAATTTTATTTAACTTTGTATTTTTTTATGCTATACTTATTGTTTACTTTAATTTATATTTTAAGTTAGGTGTTTTATAGTGCTAGTTTAAAAGATTAACTTAAGAAATAAGCAGCTAACTACTATAAATAAAACCTTATTAAGTAGCACCTTAGCTTACTATCCTTTGCATTAAATATCAACACTT
>JALRMF010000761.1:0-12554 GCA_026120015.1 Dendrostoma leiphaemia
CCCCCCCCCCCCCCCCCCCCCCGCCCCCCGCCCCCCCCCCCCCCCCCCCCCCCCCCCCCCCCCCCCCCCCCCCCCCCCCCCCCCCCCCCCCCCCCCCCCGTTCAAGTGTTCTGGCCAAACATTACATCACTTGACCAACGAGAAAGGAAAGCAGCTCTCCAGTCGGTGAGTTGTACAAAGTACCTCAGCACAAGTACATTGTGCTGTCCTCACACGGGGCCAAGCAGATCAGGGCAGCTCAGGGGGAATTGCTTGTTGGCTTGTCTTTGCGGTGGCCTTGTTCTGCTCTCAGGAGACGAGACATGTACAATTGATCCCATCGAGGGACAAGCCCGATATACATACAAACCAACATCCCCCGCTTTCCGCCTCCCTATTCCACCCTCCACCCTCCTCCTCCTTCTCTTCCTTCTGCCCAGCCTGAACCCGAGCATCGTCCTGAACCGAGAACGCCGAACGTTTGCAAATAGCCGACTAGCCAACACGTGCTCTATACCTGAACCTCCAACCTGCAAGCAAAGTCACGGCGCAGTCAGTCAAGATGGCCGATGAGAACGCAGCCCCCGTTGTCGACGGACCCAAGGTCGACGACACGCCCATCACCCAGGCGAATGCCCCCGCCCGCCGCAACTCGCTCGAGAAGCACCTCGCTCACCGCCCCGACCGCGCCGAGCTCGTCGAGAGTGAGAAGACCCCATCCCAATCGCCCTCGATGCCCTCTCAAGTGCGCATCGTGATACCCGCCCCGGGAAGCTGACCCGACCATTTGCGCCCAGAGAACATCCTCCCAGCATCCAACGCTGCCCCCGGCCTGCAGGCGCAGCAGAAAGAGGTTCGACCCAGCCCTTCCCACCCCTCTTCCTCACTCCCTTGCCCGCCCCCCCCCCCTGGCTCCCTCCTGCGCACGTGATGGCCATACTGGTAGGTCTCCGTTCTGACCTCTGGGTTGCCTTGTGGTACACAGCTCGAGAAGCACATGCGAGCCGACTCCCTGAACGAAAAGATCGCCAACCGCCCCACCCCAGACGACCTCATCAAGAAAGGCGTTCTCTCCGCCGACGAGGACCCGAGGTCGCCCGACGAGAAGTATCAGGAGGCCATCGAGGAGGAATACGCCAAGCGTGAGGGCGGTGCTTGATCCGGACGGCTTGCAACACATCTAGATACAAAGACCTGTATCGCTATGCTGCGTGAGACCAGACCCAGCCGCGATCTCGACCTTTGTCCGGTGCGCCCTCCGGGGAAAATGTGAGGTGCCGTGTTGTATGGTTGGTCTGCCGGGGGCGGCGACAGTACGTGAGCCTGCAGCTGTGACGGAGCCATCTCGCAGTCCTATCCTGACAGTAATTGAATTCTGGACGACCTTGCCTCTTGGTGTCGGGTGGTGTTGTGCGTCGTGCGGAAAGTGCCTGGGGGGAAGGGAAGGGCCACGGATCACGACAGGTTCAAGGCTTGTCGCCTCCGTGGGCACCTATTGGTTTATGTTGCCGCTCATGTACTAAACTAATAAGCTAACATGGGACTGTCAACCATGTTGTCCTGGACAACCGGAGCAAGATCATCGTGCCAGCTTCTGCGTAAGAGGACATCATCCAACTGCCCGGGGAGGGGGAGGGGGAGGGGGAGGAGGGGGGCGCATTCAGCTGCCTTGGGTACAGAGGGGGGCTCTCTGCAAGTTCGTGCTCGAGGGTCTGAGGAACGCCCTCCTTACTGCTGCGCTCACTAGTTGCATTCTGGCCCTCGGCGCCATCTGGCAGGCTATTTATTGTGACTGCTTCGACGATGTGCATGGCCCTGGAGTCCGTGGGTCGTAGAATAATAACGTCTCTTCGGCCGGGATCCGATCCCTGGCAATGGTCGAGACCCGCCATCATTATGGAGGTTGCTCGTGACCTGGCAGTCAATCGCAGATCGCAGGTCGACGGCCCAATCTGCGCATACCATCTGCCTCGACTCAAGTTATTACCAGGTATGCGGGTAGTATTTTGGCCAAAAGCACCGAGACGTCCTGCATGTCCCCGGGCCATTGTGGATGAGAGCGAGTCCTCATGTCTCACGAGGATGCAGAGCCCGGCGGTGAGGATGCGAATCTAACCTACAGCAGCGAACTACAGCCAGCCCTAAGGCACTAGCCAAGTAGGGGGCCATCCCAGTAGAGCTTGTCTCTCCAAAGTTTCACAGTAAAGAATTTTGTACTTTTTGATGAGCTATACAATGGCAATCAAGTTGTAAGTGAAAATGTTCTGCTGGACAGTAGGTACCCAGTGCTGCAAGCTTTTCATATGTATCTGATCTTCTCTTTACTAAGCTACTTTAAATATCATATCACAATTCTCCAGAAGAAGAAAAAGATGAAAAGAGAGTAGTTTGCAAGTACCGCAGTTATAGGTAGTTTCTAGTTATATTTATCCAAACACATAAGCGCAGATTGCTGGCACAGTGACCCATTCAGACGTACCATGGACACGCTTGCCCAACGCCAACATCTTGAACACTTCGCCTGGTGAATGCCCAGATGTTTCTTCGACGATTTCGTGGGGGGGAAAATAGGAGCATTAGGACGATAATCTCAACGAAACATGCCGCCGCATCATAGAGAGAAGCAGCCCAGGGCTCCCGAGGACGCCACCCGCTGTGACAGCACGGCTATAGAGGTACCTAGGTACCTATGGACGGAGCAAATGCTTCCAGTCGTTCTATTGATGTCCTTTGGCAGTAAACATGTAGTCTTGGTTTGCTGTACCTGGTCAAGTCCGTTGCACCCGCATCAGCGGACCTTGCTGCAGAACAACAAATCCATGCTCTCAACTTCCGGGCACAGAACCGGCACAGCTGTCTGAGCACGCCTGAGACGTCCTCTCGGAGGTGTGCCTGGACTCACGACCACGAGAGACCAAACACTATCCCCCAAGCCCCCCAGGTCTCGCCGCATTCGGGTCACACGTACAATCCCACCTGCCCACCGAGATGATGCCCAACTCAGGACAGTATGCATATGCTTTCTGCTGGTTCTCGTGGCCTTTGGGGCCCCTGAACATCCCAGTCGACGAGTAAGGGTGGAATCCCAGAGGCATCTCCTCCGGATCGGAATGGTATTCCATAATCACCCCAAACCGAATCCCCTGGTCGCCAGTCGGCTGCCTCGCCCAGGGCATCTCGCTCAAAGCCATAGAGAAGTAGTAATCCTCCGACGCAATCTTGCCGTCGGCGGCCCACTGCTCGTACGAGTACTCCTCGAGCGTCCGGAGCAGGTGGGGGACCTTGCGCAGGGAGAAGCCGCCGCCCACTAGAGGAAGTCTAGGTCAGTATGCGACAGATCAACGGAAGGTGGGGGGAGAAGGACGAAAACCAAGGGCGTGGGGGCGTCTCCTTACTGGCGCCGTGGCTGCTGTCTGACTGGATCGAGACGCCGAGGAACGACCAGTCCTCGTCGACAAAGTCGTTGAGCGTCAGCTTGGAGGCCGAACAGATCATGCTGTCGTCCTGGAAGAGGAAGACCCATTCTGCGGGCCAGAGCCACGACTCATAGAACCAGGCTCGTGTCAGGAGGAAGTTCACGGTGGAGTAGCTGGCAATGTTGTCCACTATCTCGTATGGGATGAGGTCGAGGAAGAGCTTCTTGTCCGTGATATACCGACGTATGGCCGGGTTCGTCTCGACGAGCGCGACGGACTCTTCGGACCCCATGAAGCGGAACGACCACTCGGAAGGGACCGTGGCGATGAATTGCAAGAGGAGGGGGACGAGGTACGGCAGTGGTCTGTTTTCCATCAGCAGTGCCACCCGTGTTCGGTCCAGAACGCCTCGTGCCGTTGTGATTGCTTTGAGGCCACTCCTGTCGGTCTTCATCTCCAAGGCCATTTGTCTGTGCCATGTGGTGTTGGGCAGAGACATCCCAGACGCCGCCTCCTCCAGCGATGTGGATGCAGAAGACCACGGGATCGAGATCCCGAGGGGTGACAACCGGAGGGACGACAAGGGAATCTCACGGGTCCAGGTCCATTGGAACAGTAGAGCCATGAACAGGACGAGGGCGAGGCCGAAGGCCATGCGGACGGCCACGCTACTGCTGGCCCAACGTGAGGAAAGCATTCTGGTACACCGTCTGGAGGGGGTTCGGTCGACGATCTGCCGTCACTGGTCCACTCACGGGGGCAGCTCACGTTATAAATGGCCTTGCCTCCCATCCTCTCCCTGCGTACAGAGGCAGGCAGGCCGCGGGTTTCGTCTGCCGTGTACTACTGTGGAAGCCTCCCTTGATCGCCGGTCTGATTGAGACCACTGCCTCGAGTTGGTGAATGTACATGCATTCCACTGGATCAATGTTTATTTACCATGTATGCAACGCATGGGAGCCCTGTAACAACAGCACGTGGCCTGTTCCAGACGTGGCCGTTGCGCCCCGGCCCCGGAGGTCGAGTAGATCACGGACCTGGGGCGACGACCGCGTGATCGGACGGCGCAATGTAATTGTCGGTACGACTTTGCACCTGCGGTCACAGCGGGGACCATGACGAGCAGCCGAGGAGAATGGCCCGTCACTGCGGACCGGTCCTTGAAAGATTGCATATCGGTCCTCGACTCAATCTGGTGACCCCGGACTTCAACGAGACGGCCAACGACGTGGCACCGCACACTCAAGTAAGGAACAACAATTCAAGGTACGAGAAATGAGAGCAAGATAGTGAGCATGTTCAAAATTGCCATCCAAATCGATGCTCAACAGCCCTGCACAAGGCAGTCCGGCGCAGACGAAGCAAGGCACAGGCCACTGTGGAATTCATAGTCGCTGACCAGTCTACCTAAACCCGTCGGCTCATGCAGGGCCGACGATATTTCGCCCTGCTACAGTATCAAGGCATTCCCCCGTATCAGCTCACCCCACTGGTCAGATGATCTGACACCCCTGAACTAGCCTTGGAGGAGCAATAGAGTAATCGGTCACTTGACGACTACCCATCACATGATATCAGAGGCAGCGTCCGCTCTGGACCTTCTGGCTCCGTACCCAGACCTGGTGCTTCGTGGATTTGGGAGAGGAGTGATCCTCAAACAACATCCATCCACTTCGATGCAAAAGACACAGTACCCCTGTCCACCTCTTCATGTCCGCCTGGTGCATCAGAAAGTAAAGCACTGATGTAAGTTCCGCGACCTCCCAGAAAACAGTGTCTCCTCAAGACAGGCCTTGTCATAAAAGTGTCTTCTCCGGACCAACAATATCACATCCAACGCCTTGGGGAGAATAACGTCTGGCGATCATAGCTTCTCCTTATCATAAAGTCCTTGTGTCGTCTCTTGTCGTTCCATGTCGTCCGAATACTAGCTGGTCCTCCTCACTCACGGCAAGAGTGCGTTACGGTGACAATCTTGCCAGAGCGGGAATTGACTCGACTCTTTGAGTTCTCGATGGTAGCTGAGCGGCATCAGTAGAGCGTCATCAGTCCGACACACAAACCCAATCCCGAGGACTCACCAGCGTCCTTGTCACTCCAAGTACTCGAGACCTCACTAGGTACATCCGAGCCGACGGAGAACATAGACGACGGTCGTGATCGAGTGGAAGTTCCAGTGGCCATGGAATCGACCGAGGCTGCGTCTCTGCGGTCTGTGGCCTGGTGGATCACAGGTTTTCCGTACGGACTGTTGCCCGGCATGTTTTCCACGGTATGGTAGGTACAATCGACAAGATGAAGAAGGGATGAGGTGTTTGCAGGACGTTGACTTCCACAGTCGTCACAATTTCTGAATGGCAGTCGGGGATGATAGAAACCGCGAAAAGGAGACACGGGGGCGATGTGCTTTATATAAGCTGTTGACAGTTCATCTGATACTTCCGATGGACCGAGGGGTAGATAAATATACCAGACGAGGCAGTGACTTGCGCCCAACGCAGAGCGCAACTCCCTGGAGGAAGACCGCCAGTAACGAAGATGGACAACCTTGCCATTTTCAGGGCGACACAAACTGGCTGCGCCCCTCTGGCAAGGCTTATTTTGTCTGCTGGGCCCAAGAAGACTTTGTCTTTGACCGGTAGAAAGAAAAGGATGTGACTCAACTTGAGAGTGACCAACTGCTCGAGGCGACGAGGCCTCATCAGGGGTAGTGCTGATCTTTCAGGCCGCAAGTGATCGACCGAGCTCTTGGGCGGGACAGGGCAGACCTTGACAAGCAGGCGCTCCCACACAGAAAGAAACCATCAGTACGGAGTACATGGGACTAGATTTGTGACCATGTACAAGTACCCTACAAGTACTGGGTAGCGGGAGCGAAACGTCTGCTTCGTTCAGCAAAACTTATGGGTGAAGCGGCGGCGCCGGGATACAAGCTGAGGCATCCCAGTCCAAGCGCCCGGGTGAGCAAGGTCAAGGGACGATGGATCCAGTCGAGGCAAACTCGGCCGATCGAACCGGACAGCCCAGGGCGGGCGAGCCGCAAAGTAGACGAACTCGCAAGCCTCACTCTTGCCTCCAACTCTTGCTCTGGCGAAGGATCGAGCAGGGGTCGAGTCCACATGAATTCGGCTGAAAAATGCTCGGGCGGGTGGCCTCAAAAGCCGAGGTGCGCGTGAGGGCCTGAGAATATCTCTAGGACGGAGTGGGCGTCAAGTTGAGAATAGGATGCTGACGTCTGGCGCCAAATTAGGCCTCAGCCACCGCCGTTGGCCTCTTGATTTCCATGAACGCTATCCCTGGTACCGCGCAGCTGA
The DNA here is from genome assembly GCA_026120015.1 of Dendrostoma leiphaemia. Classification (NCBI taxonomy): domain Eukaryota; kingdom Fungi; phylum Ascomycota; class Sordariomycetes; order Diaporthales; family Erythrogloeaceae; genus Dendrostoma; species Dendrostoma leiphaemia. The sequence continues at coordinate 6,710 of JALRMF010000761.1, forward strand.
AGGGTTGGGGGCCGAAGCAGTAGGGCACACACGCGGGCTGAGGCGCACTCACACGCATGGCGAAGGAAGGCCTTAGTGAGATGAGGTTCAGCTCACAAGAGCTTTGAACAACCTGGATCTGAATGGATGTACGAGGGCTTGACGCTTGATGGTGATCTCCAACCATCGTGACCTCCGCGTCGATAATGCAGGCATTTTGGCCCCCCCTCACCAACGTAAGAATTGGCAGCGAGCGATCTGTCTTGTGAGACTACGAGAGCTGGCTGAAGGCCAGAATCAGGTATGACTGTGCCCTGGCCTGCCCTGCTCTGACGAGGCGTTACACTTTCGACGGCGAGGACACAAAATGTCGACGATAGGCGCTGCTCTGCATCGAGGTTCGACGTTCTAGTGTCCCAGATGTGTATACTGCATGCCAACATGGAGCTACTGCAAGGTCCAGCAGGGTCCCCTCCTGAGCCTCATGCTCGTGGTTCCGTGCAACCATGCAACCCTTGACAAGATGGCCGGGAACCGACGGCTCGGCCCAAGTAGGACCCTGCGTGACATATGCGAGCCAGTTGCGGCTGCATATCAGCCTGCATCAGTGGTGGCGAATTATTGTCGAATGCTCCGATGACAGACGTGGTCATGGTCGGCACGCGAGACACAGGCAGGGACCCCGTCTGACTGTTCCTGATGCCCGGCTGCGTGCAGTAGCTCGCAGATAGACAGATGCAACCTGCTGGAGCGAGGCACATGGCGGGGACTGCTTAGATACTCATGCACAGGATCTAGCCACGATCAAGTTGGCGCAGCGGCACATAGGCCAAGCGCCTACTGGAGAGCCGTCGAGGCTCGCTCGGCGACTGCAGGGTCATTATTGGTGTTGATGATGATGATGGTTCCGACGGACCAGTCGCCCCTGGGTGCTCTGTTTCTGCCAGTGCAGCTTTTGTCGCAGCACGTCGACGGTCTCTACGAAGCCGACGAGCATTATCCTCTGGCCACGACTGATCTCGGCGCCAGCATCTGGAGCTGCAAATCAGCCATCAAGGGGTTTTGAAGCATCGACCCATCCTGTCGGAGCAGACTTACGTTCTAAGCCAGCATCGTGCATCAGCAGGCCACCTTGCTCCACGTGGAAAGTCTGGCCTGTGCCCTTGAAGAAAGTGCCGCCCCCCTCGAAGGCGTCGTGGTGGTTGAGAAGAAGCGAGAAGCTCAGCAGACACCCGTCGCTGTGGATGGCAAGCGAGGCCTGCTTGGAGGGGATTGGATATCGAACCACGTTCTGCCCGACTGCGGGCTGCTGGCCACTGTAGGCCACAACGAAAAGGTCCTGGAGCCCGAGGTCGTGGGGCTGAAATCCAGTGGCCGTGGCCAGGGGCGCTACAATGCGCTCCGAGGCCCATGCGGAGACGGCATCGCCAACAGTCTTGCCGGCAGCGCGGACGGCTTGCGGAAGGCAGAGGCCGAGTTCGCGCACGGGCACGTCGGTGGTTGCAAACTTTTCGTGGCGGTCCGTCTGCAGCCCGCCTTGCTTCTCGACATGCTGCACGACCGCCGCGAGGACCAGCTCACACTCGTCGACGCTGAACACACGGGGCAGGCATGTCGGCTGGAGGCGTTGCCCGGAGAGGACGTAGGCAGTGCGGTTCTGGGCACTTGTCCGTTGCGAGGGTGGTGGCAGCCGGGCGAGCTTGTCGCGGCGGGCCAGGTCGGCACGCCGCCAGAGGGACCTGTTCACCTCAGCCGAGCCATCGTCGGCCTGGTCGCCAAAGAGGTCCAAGTCGCCGTCCGAGTCCTGGGCTGGAGACCCGGTGCTGCTGCTGCTCATCTCTCCTCTGGCGGTGCGGTGGAGGAGGGGTGGGGGGGGGGGGGGCGCGGATGTGATGGTGAAAAGAGGCCGGGATATCTATCGAGAGTGTATGTACTGTACCTTGCGTGCACTAATAAGGTACAGCAAGCAGCCTCCAGTACCGTGGTATGCCGACTTGACTGTCAGGACCGCTCACAGTGCGCTATGTACAGTACACGTTCTGGGGGCCACAGCACCCCAACATCGTACCGCAGACACACAGAGATCTGCATATCTCAGCAGCATATAAGTATCTGGTCCGTGATCATCATAACCGTTATTATATTTATCATGAGATGGACCACCGCACTTGCATGAATGATTTTAATTCTCCCCTTCGAGCTGTTGTTTCAGCCCCTGCCGTGAAATTGTATGACTAACACGGGCTGAGGCACGGATTGGCCCTCTGCAAGCTTCCCCTTTCCGGCGTGGACCTTGGGGCTGGGATGACAGCTGGTGCTGCTGGGCTCCAGGGCTCCAGGGCTCCAGGGCTCCAGGGGGCCGGGGGGTCGGGGGGTCGGGGACTGACTCCAGGGACGCAAGGCGGACCCCAAGGGCCCACACCCAACGGCATTCGGGGACTTGTCTGGTTCCCTTGGACCCTGGCCCGGGGCCCGAGTTGCCTGTCGACGTGCCGCTGCCGCTACCATACCGTACCTGCGGACGCAGCAGCACTGAGAGCTACAGTAGGCAGGCAGGCATGCAGAGCTGGTCTGGGCTGGGCTGGGCTGGGCTGGGCTGGCAGGACAACGTCGCGTTTCTCCCAGAGCTTAACCGATACAGCTTTGCATGAGTCCACGACATCCACTTGAGACCTGACTTGACACTTCGAGTATTTTGCCTGGACCTGACCTGACCCGCTACATATCCTCGGCTGTCCTCTGCCCTGCTCTGCCTGTCTTCCGACTACATCGCCTGCTTCTCACTCCTTCTACCCTTCTGCCCTTTTTGCCTCCCCTGCGTCCAGCCAGACAGACACAGATTGCAGAACACAACCACCAACCACAACATCAAGCAACCTCACTACTACAAGATGCAGTTTTTGGTCACCCTCTCGCTCCTGGCCTCGGCCGTTGGTGTTCTTGCCACGGGCGATGAGCTCAAGATCGACGTCACCCAGGCCGTCGAGTGCGAGCGCAAGACGCAGTCCGGCGACAAGGTCTTCATGCACTACAAGGGAACTCTGGAGGACGGCAAGAAGTTCGATGCCAGTACGTCTGGTCCTCTTCACGCCTCGCCTGTACCGCCTTTGCTAATTGGTTTTCGTCTCGCCAGGCTACGACCGGGGAACACCCTTCAGCTTCAAGCTCGGAGGCGGTCAGGTCATCAAGGGGTTCGTACAAGCACATCCGCAGAGGCAGCCGCCGGAAAGCTGAAAGCTGGGGAGGCGCTGGAGAAAAGTCCGTTTCTAACACGTGAAACACAACAGTTGGGACGAGGGTCTGCTGGACATGTGCATCGGCGAGAAGAGGTTCGTTCCCAGCGCTCGGCTCAGTCGAGCCTGCCAACCACCCACGCTTCCGTATCTGGCTGGGCTGACTCGTCTGCGGACAGGACTCTGACCATCCCCCCAAGCAAAGGCTACGGCCAGCGCTCCATGGGACCCATCCCCGCCGGATCGACTCTGAGTACGTCGTCCTAACCTCCCTGCCTCTTGCCCGACTGCAATATGACCTCTGGGTGCCCTGCTCTGACACCTTTTCCCTTCCAGTCTTCGAGACGGAGCTGATCGGCATCGACGGCGTGCCCAAGCCGGAGACCATCGTGACCAAGGAGGCGCCCGCCGCCGCCGCCACCTCCTCCGAGACCCCCGCTGCCGAGGAGACCCAGGCGAACATTGTCGACATCATCACCGCCAAGGTCGGCGAGGCCGTCAACCTGGTCAAGGGAATGCTCAAAGACACCGACGACGTCGAGGAGAAGGCCGAGCTGTAGACACGCTGAGGTGGTTGGGACCTGCTGCTGGATGGTAGGGAGGCCGTCTTCCCCCCCCCCCCACCCCCACACACCCCCAATAAAGTAGACTTAGAGGCGTTTGGGAGTCTAACAATCGAGGCTATTCAGCGGAAAGAATAAAAGACCTATGGAATGTCATGATCAGAAGCTCAAAGGCTCCACCATCCGGGTGCTTGGATCTCTCAAAGCCCCCCCGTGAGCACCGCTCCAGCCTTGCAAGGCTCCCTAGCCCCGGGCGGGGCATTGTGCCATGGGGTGATGACTGCTGTCTTGTCAACACCAGAGCTCCTCTAGTACTGCCGCTCCCGGTCGGGAGGGGGTGGGGGGAGGCCTTCTTGTTGCTTGGAATCCCCATCTCCCTGTGCATGATGTACGGCCCGTTGAATAGTCTGGGTCCAAGTCAAATCGAAAGGATGGTAGATGGAGGGTGCGAGTTTCAAGCATCACGAAACCGAGACCCTGCTCATCACCTGGCTGGTGGTTTTACAATGGCCTACCCTCGAGACTCACACAGACCAAGCCTCACTCACTCTTGACGTATCACGCCCCGAGTGCCGAGGAGTGGCTGACGGATGGGTTATAGTTTAATCTGAGGTGGCCCTCGCAGGCATTTTTGTTTCATTCAGACACCATTTTCTACGACGGTTATTCTTTGTGGGCAGTGCACCCAAGCAAGACGGCGCAGTCGCCCGCCTGCTAGTAGGCGCCGAGCCAGACCCCTCCGTCAAGATTAATGTCCCCATAAGCCTCCTTGGCTTCGAGTACACCAATAACATCTGGGGAACACGTACGAGCCCTTATAACGCCAAGGATCCACAGGTGCCGGAACAGCACTTTTGGCTCTGGGCGGCAGAATTGGTATCGGCAGCGATGTAGCTGGCGAAGCTGTTTTGTGCGGTTAGATACCCTGAAAATGAGTGCATCGACAGCTATGAGATAAAAAACACACTCGTTTTGAATTCCTTACGATTCTGGCGCCGACTACACAAGATCACGGAGGGCTGACAAGATGGCAACGCCACCACCTTAGAGCTCTTTCAGAAGGGGGTGGTGGGATAAGGACACAAGTGTTATGACCCATTTAACATGTAGGCCACAGAACAGGCCAGCAAGCCAGGAAACAGGCAATAAAGTCTAACACCCTGCCTAAAATATCTCTTATATAAGGCATAAGTTAAATATAAATAATATAAGAGATACAACCTAGCTCTAGCACGTTTAGCAGTGTTACATAGCATAAATAAAAAATAACTAAAGTATTTATTATATTTAATAATAATAAATATAATAAATGAAATTAAAAAGCTAAATATATATTTAAAGATATTTTTCACTATTAAATAGATTTATTAAATAGCTTTTTACTTATTAACTGCTTTAGTTTACTAAGGCTTACGCTTATAAATTAAGCTTATTATATACCTTTTTACTTTAAACTAGCTTGCTTTTTAAGGCAAGTATAGCTAAAGTTGCTTTAATAGTAAAGCAGAGTTTTTTAGCTAAGTAAATATAATTTAAGTTTAATTTAGTTTTTTACAACCTATGCTTATAAATAAAAATATTACTTATAAATATTACTAAAAAATAAAAAGAATATAATAAAATAAAAGTGCTAAGCTATACATTATAGCTAAATAATTGCAAAGTAGCCTTAATATAAAAATAAGCTTTGTTTTTATGCTTGCATAGGCTGTTTATACTATATTAGCATAATAATAACGCATTATTATATTAAAGAAAGCTTATTATACGCTGCTGCTGCGTATGCTTTTTTTAAGCTTACTATAATAATCACTGCTGGGTCTTGTGGGTTCCTAAAGTGCTAAAGAGTTTATATTAGCAGAAATGGTTAGAAAAGTATACTAATCGTAGTAAAAAAACACTATTGTTTTATAACTAGCAAATAATCACTAGCAATAAAGCTATTTAAAAGTAAATACTTAGATTAACAATTAAAGAGCTATTTATTAAATTTATTTAATAGTAGAAAATACATTTAAAAATATATTTAGCTTTTTAGTCTTAGATTATTTAGCTTATTTAGCTTATAGC
>JALRMF010000762.1:0-12471 GCA_026120015.1 Dendrostoma leiphaemia
AACGCTATTATTATTATTAATATGCTTGCTTATAATTTAAAATGCTGTTAATGCTATTAGCGCCTTATTATTTTAATTATAGTTATTATTATTACTTATTATACTTTAATATTAAAAGCGCTTTAAATTATAAAATATTTAAGGCTATAATATAGTAAAAAGGTTGGTTAGCAGCTAGTAAATAGCTATAATAGGTTATTATATAAGATTGTTTAAATGCTGTAGGTTAATAGCTATAGCAATAGCCCGGTCCGCCTTAGACCAGAGGCATACGGCCACCAGAAGGAACCAGCTGGCCAAATGGCCAATCGAGCCAATTTAGCCCAACGGCAATTAAAAGAGACTATATGCGTATACGCCTAATCTTTTTGGCGTGTAATAATAGTTTCCCTTTTATTTCTTCTGCGAAATATTATCATTAACTATTAGAATAAAATAGCATTGCAGCTTTATATAAGGGCTAGTAGAGATGCTAATATTAACCACTAGGGTAGTTTAGCAGACTAAGACCAAGCACACGTATTACATATGCCTAAAACGCATATATAAATCCTCTATACAAAGCAAAAGACTTTGTCTCCTTTCCTTTATACAAAGTAAAGCTAAATATAATTTCATCTCTACCTTATTATATTATTTATTTATATTTAATACATATATATATAAGAAAGTGTTGGAATAAATGGCATTGCGGCTTCGTACGAGGGCTGGTGGAGATGCCGGTGTCGACCACTAGGGTGGTCTAGCAGACTAAGACCAGGCACGCGTGTTACGTATGCTTGAAACGCGTATATAAATCCTTTATATAAGGCAGGAGACTTTGTCTCCTTTCCTTTATATAAGGTAGAGCTAAATATAATTTTGTCTCTACCCCATTATATTATTTATTTATACTTAATATATATATATATAAAAAAGCTTATTTAACACTAATTAGTATTTGCAGCTAGCAAGTATAAATTAGCAAGAGTAATAAAATAATAAGTGCCCTTAGGCGTACGATAGTATATAGTAGTATTGTTATACTTAATTTTATTCTCTACATTTATTAAGCTAAATAAATTATCAGCAGATTATATAATAAAAGGCGTATATAGATTTTTTTTTGCAAGAAGGCAAAGGCTGAAAAATTGTTTAAAACCTTTGCATAAATTAGAGATTGCATACAGCGTGCAATTACGCCTTAATAATAAGTGTTTTAAATTTAGATAACTTATCCGCAGCTACTAGTGCATATAAGCCTAAAAATAAGCAAGAATAACAACTCTAAGGGTGTTAGTAACCTTAAGAACGTTAAAAACAACTTAAAGACAATGATAAAGATTTTTTTTTATACAAAGAAATGGCAAAGGGCAGCCTAATATCTTTAGCAGCATAAAAAATAGGCATTTTATATAGTTATTAGGATAAGGTTCCTAATATTACCCAGCTATTAGATTTAAAAGAAATTAATATATATATTAGCTAACTTATCTTTAAATATAAAAGTCTTTTATCTTTAGATAAGGTTATATAATTGTATAAAAAAGATTTTGCAGGCTAGATAACCTATTAGTTTGAATAAAGTATATAAACCTTTAAATATGCACTTTAAGATACCCTTTGGTTTTAAAGATACGTTTTTCCTAAGGAACGGACCAATACACTAGACAGCCAGCTTATACATTCTTTTGGTTATAACTTTATTGCTTAATAATCTCATACAAACACTAGGGCTCCAACGACTTCTATACAACAAACTCCTATGCAATTGATACCTATAAGCTCTGCTCTTTAATAGCCTGCATAATAAGCCTTTCATTAGTCTAAAGACTTATTAAATTTAAGAGGAAAATAGATATATAACCCTTAAATTTAACAATAAAACCAATAGGAGCACTAAAGAGATTTATACAATTAGAAAGCTTTGCATAAAGAATATAGATAAATAGAGAAGGCAGCATTTTTAAAAATAGCTTATGCAATGCTTCGTTAGGGGGACTGCATAATTCCCAAAAATCAAAACCAAAGACCTTGTTTATATAATAAAAAAAGTAGCATAGTCTTACTAGGACGATAATTTATCTATAAAAACCATAGCTTTCCTATATAAATTTCTCTAGTTCTTTTTATAAACTTAAAATATAATCTTTTTAAATTGCTACCCCTAAGGCGCATATAAAACAATATATGTTTACTAAGCCAAGTCCAAGCTTTCACAAAAGTATAGCAAAAAAACCTAAACTATATTAAAAAACTATATAATGTTTTATATAATAAAATAAAAATTTTTATCTTTATATATAGGCAGCTTAAAATCAACGAGTAGGAATACCATGCTATATAATTATATATTTTCTTAGATTATGCGCTCTAATTTTATTTTAACTACATTAGCCCTAACAAAATCTAATATAACATTTATTGCACAATTAATACCTACTTTAATTATTACGTTAACTATAGCTAGTATTAGGCTAACTAAAGCAGCTTAACCTTTATATAATTAAAAAAGGAAAACTTAAATAAAATATTAGCAAATATGCTAAAGATTTTGCTAGATAAAATATAACTTATATAACAAGCATTAGAAGCTAAGTATCAAAGCAAGATCCAGCTTTATACAGCAGTAAAAAAAGCATGCCATAGTATGTTAAAGCTCAAAACAACCCTTATTTAACAAAAGCCTATATATAAAAGGCTATTTTTAAACATATATACAGCTATTAAGTTAGCATTTAAGAGAAAACCATTAATCCTTTTAACAAAGGTTAATTTATATATCTCTTAGTATTTAACAAACTATATATATATTAAAAGTGGCTTTTAAAAGTTATCTAACTTAAAATAAAAGGCGCAACCTAAATTTACGCCTGCCGCATAAGAGAACTTTTCTAATTAAAAACCTTTTAACTATATAAATAAGAAATATTTTATATATAAGAAAGAGAAATATTAGTTAATAAACCATATATTAAAAGAGCGTGCAAGGTTTTATATAAGATATTTTACCTTATACAAAGATGCTAGCATTAAGCTACTATTAAAGAATAATATATTTGCCTATGTCTAGGACTATAAAGGCGATAAACCTAACTAGCTAAGTATATATAATTTAGAATCTAAGGAAGACGGGCAAAGGGCTATAAGCCATCTGCTTTCTACTTTATTTATTTATTACACAATAAGGCTCAGCATATATAATCTATTATATAAATTATTAAAATTAACATTATTTATTTTAGAGAATCAATACTCACATAAGTATTAAAAAGAATTATAGAATATTAAAGCATCTAAGCTATTAACTATTAGCAAGGCTTAAGCCTTTGCATATATAAAGAAAAACCTATATATAAAGATTATCTAGGAAACATTACCTTATTTATTTAAATTTAAAGGAGAAGACTTTCTTTATGTAATTAGCACTATAGTAAAACGAAGCCCGTTGAAAAAGATTACATATTATATGCTAGATACCAGCACTCTATTTCTACTATTTCTCAAAGATATAGATTGCCTAGGTGCATATTTTAATAATATAATAAATGTTATTATATAAAGAAATAATAGAGTCTTTATTCCTATTGTACGAAAGTAGAGACATTTATTTTTTAATTTGTCAAAGGTGAAATTAGCTATATTTCTTTTAAAGCATAAACTTTGATAATTATATTAGCAATTTAATTATGCTTATATAGATAGGTTATACTAGTTGCTAAAGAATACTGGGACGCACAATGTAGACTATTTAACTTTAAAATAGATTTAAAAGTTTTGCTATTATTGCTAAACGCATAAACAATTATTATAAAGATTTAAGTTCTTTCTAAGAGATAGCTATAATTTTAATTATAAAATTTTTATAGATATTATACGTTTCGCTAATAACAATATTCTTTATGTTATCAACGCTTTAACTTTATATTAAGCTAAAGAGTTCCTAGATAAAGAAAACGCATAAAGCATATAGGATGCTTTATATAAATATTAGATTTTTATATATTTTAAACCTCTAAATGTTATTATGCATAACGCTAAAATGAATTTTGTGTTTTGAGAGTTTAAAGGATATGCATAAATTGTAAGATATACGTGCAAAAAGGTACTAATCAAGGCATATTGGGCAGTTAGCAAGGTAGAAAAAGCCTACGTACCATTAAAGAAAGCGTATAATATCTTTAAAAAGAAAATTAATTATAATATCGATAAGCGTATAATTTTCTAAATAGCTTTTAAAGCCTTAAATGATATAATTAGACTAAGTGGCCTTATATTAACGCTACTTGTTTTTAGCGCTTACCTATAGATTAATTATAACTTGCTATTATTATTTAACTAAGTTACTTATGCAAAAGCAGTCTTTAGAGCTATAGATAAACTATAGAAAATCTATGCCTAGGTAAAGATTAATTATATAATTAATATTAAAAATAAACCTTAGCTATATATAGTCTAAAATCTACTACTTTGCAATAAAGTATTAGTATAAAAGAAAAGGCAAGGGTAGCAAGGCTTATATGAGATTTAGGCGTATAAAGGATAAAATATAGTCTTTAATATAATAAATAAACTGGCAAAGTTTAGATATACGCATATAAAACTATATTATTTGTTCTTAAAAAATAATATTAGCAATAGCGATAGTAAGGTTGCTTTTGTTGTATAAAAACCCTTAGTAGTCTATTGCAAAAGGCAACTATAAAAGAAGACTTATGCAATAATTTACTTTACTTAGAGGATATATTGGAGGGAATGATTATTTAAGGCTATTTGTATAAAAACCTATCTTATATAAAAAAAAAAAGACAATTGTGTGTTGGCTATTAAGCTTAGGGAAAATAGTGTTATTATAACTCTAAGCGCTTTGTTTAAGGAATCTAATGTTATAAAAGTTAATAATTTAATTGTATAAAATATCTTTAAGATAATCTAGCATAATTCTTACGTTTACTAAAATAAATAAATCTTTAAGACTTAATTAGTATAAGAGATTAAAGGCAAGATAATATATTTATACAAGAAGAGCAGGCTAGTTATCTAAGGGTATAGAGATAATAGAAAAGATAGGGTTTTAACTTAAGCACTAACGATTTAGCGAATAAGCTAGCAATTTATCTTTGCACTAAGCCCTATGTTAATAAAAAACTTTAATATATATAAAAAGATGCAAAACATTACTTAGGCATATATATAAAGCTATAATAATCTTGCATAAGTTATTTTAGCATTTTTTCCCAAAAAACTCTAAGATAAATATCCTAAGAGCACTATTTTTTAGATTTAAAAGCTTTTGTATAAATTAGCAAAGTTTAGTTTATACTAGTATAAAATATACTATATACACTATATAAAAAACCTAAATATAGATATTTCAATATATAACTTATATTTATTAATATCTAAGGATGGTTTGCATAAATTTAAAATTATTATTTTATAAACTGATAATATATTTAGCTTTAATATAAAGAGCTTTTTACACTATAAAAAAGACGAAATAAAAAAGAAGGGCTACTGCACAAAGCTTAAGGCAACCCTATTGCATAATAATTTATTAAAATTTAATAGCGGCTAAATTAAGTTAAATAGCAAAGACGTTATCTTTGTATAAAAAAGCTAGGCTAATAATCTTTAGCTTATTAACTATTGTGCAGAAGACGCAGCCTAGCAATATATTTCTTAGCGCGCATAAACAGCATATATTTTATTAATTTTACAATTAAAGGCTTTATATAATTTATTTGTCGCAGCTTAGGTCTGCATACCTAAAAAGAAAAATATTATATTTCTAAATAAGAGGATTTAGTGGCAAATAGACAACGTATAAAGAGGTTTAAGGTATATTTTTTTCAATATATCCTATGCAAAGTTATTTGTCTTTATCGACGGGTTATTTGCCAATAATTAAAACCTCTCTTTCTAGCTAGAATTTATTATTGTGCTTAGTAAAGAAATAGATTATATAGAGCACAACTTAACTCTTTAAGGGAATATTGTATACTAAAATTCCTTTAAATGCAAAAGGGTTACTAGAAGCGTATTAGCTAGTAAGCTATATAGAATAGTAAATAGATTTAATATTAAAATTACCTTATGTACAACCCTAAGAAAGATTACTAATTGGCTAAACCTTCCTTAGATCTTATTAGTAATTTATATAAACTTTTACTTTGTATACGATTATTTAGTTAAGCTTAGAATGATATAGGAAAAATGACTAATGATTAATATTATAACTCTTTGGGAGTTGTATGAGAGGAGAGAGATTTTGAAGGTCTAATAGATTAATGGCAGCGATAATTTGGCGGATGCGTATATAAAGGGTAAACCTAATATTGCCCTTGACATTTTAATTTTAATAAATTAATTTATTGTATAAATTAAAGAATATATTAACTAATAGAATAAAAAAAAATAATAATTATAGTTAAATAGAATATATTTTATGCAAAGTAGAAGTTTTTATTTTTTTACTTATATTATCTTATACAAGCTACTAAGAAATCCTTTTTCGTTAACAACCATTAAACACCCCTAATATTTCCACTATATAACTTATTACCTAGCATTAAATAGCGTATAAGTGCTAGATATAGTTAGCACAGGCGCTATATTAGTATCTTACTATGCATACGCAGTTGCTAAAGGAGTTGGCGGAGGAGTTTAGGTTTTTGCATATATAACTACAATTAACGTTTGCACAGTGGCCAATGCTAGCGATAATGCTAGATAATGTTAATTTTTTATACAAAGATAAAAACAAAGGATGAACTTATAGTGCAGTAAAGTATAAGTTTTGTTATATAATCTTAATAAGAGCTAGGGATATATATCTTTAGTTAATGTTTACCTTAACTTATACATTGGCTATGGGCAAATTAGCTAAGGCTAACTTTTAGTTTTATATTTTATTAATTTGCAAACGTATAATAAAAGGAAATAATAATATATTATATATATTTTTGCAAAGGCTAAAGGCATTGGTATAAGACTGGGCATTGGAGCTTAAGTGTATAATAAAGGCTTGATGGCCGGCGTTTATACTTAGGAAGGTTATATAAAAGATTAGCTGGGCTGGAATGTTTGTGATAGGGGCGGGAGCTGTTATAGTAACTAAATTTTTATTTGTTTATTTGTGTATAAGATGTCTATGTAAGTTGGAAGGTTAGTGGTAATGTATGTAAAAGGGAAAAGGATAGAAGATTATATATGGTTAGAAGTTGATTATTAGTGAAGGAAAAAGAGAGAGAGAGAAAACTAAAGGCTAAGTTAAAAACGAGGTCTTTTATACCTTATATGTGGCTAAAAGTATAAATTACTTTAAATGTTAATAGGCAAGTGCTTATGATTTATTAGGAGGAAGTTTATAACTTAAGAGGCAATAAGGGCTGTATATGATTTCTTTTATATAAAGAGTTACTTAGAAGGCAAAAAACTTAACTATATATAATATATTATGTATAAGTGGTTATTAGAAAGCGAGGTTTTTAACAATTTTTATAGGTATGATTACTTTTTCTAGCATTTAACTGCTAAAATAGTACAAGGTCTATAGTGCGTTTTCTTTGTAAGAATTATAGTCTTTTTTTTATAGTTTTTATATGTATGACTATACAAGCTGCAAAAGAAAAGATGCTAGTATTGGAATAAATGGCATTGCGGCTTTGTACAAAGGCTGGTAGAGATGCCGGTGTCGATTACTAGGGTGGTTTGGCAGACTAGGACTAGGCATATGTGTTATATATGCTTAAAACGCATATATAAATCTTTTGTACAAGGCAAAAGACTTTGTTTCTTTTCCTTTATATAAGGTAAAGCTAAATATAATTTTGTCTCTACCCCATTATATTATTTATTTATACTTGATATATACGTATATAAGGAAGCTCATTTAACAAAAAGCCTATTTAATACTAATTAGTGTTTGCGGCTAGCAAGTATAAATTAGCAAAAGTAATAAAATAATAATTGCCCTTAAGCATATAATAATGCATAATAATACTATTATGCTTAATTTTATCTTTTATATTTATTAAGCTAAAAAAGTTATTAGCAAACTATATAATAAAAGGCATATATAAATCTTTTTTTGCAAAAAGGCAAAAGTTAAAAGATTATTTAAAACTTTTACATAAACTAAAGATTGCACGCAGCGTGCTATTATGCCTTAATAATAAATATCTTAAATCTAAATAATTTATTTGCAGCTGCTAGTATATATAAGCCTAGAGATAAGTAAAAATAATAACCTTAAAAGCGTTAATAATCTTAAAAACGCTAAAAATAACTTAAAAATAATAATAAAAACTTTTTTTTGTATAAAAAAATAGCAAAAGGCAGCCTAATATCTTTAACAATATAAAAAATAAGCACTTTATATAGCTATTAAAATAAAATCCCTAATATTACCCAGCTAATAAATCTAAAAAAAATCAATATATATATTAGCTAATTTATCTTTAAATACAAAAGTTTCTTATTTTTAAATAAAATTATATAATTATATAAAGAGGATTTTGCAAGCTAAACAACTTATTAATTTAAACAAAGTATATAAACCTTTAAACGTATACTTTAAAATACTCTTTAATCTCAAAGATACATTTTTTCTAAGAAATAAACTAATATATTAGACAGCTAGCTTATATATTCTTTTAATTATAACTTTATTGCCTAACAATCTTATATAAACACTAGAGCTTTAACAACTCTTATATAATAAGCTCTTATGTAATTAATACCTATAAGCTCCGCTCCTTAACAGCTTATACAATAAGCCTTTTATTAATTTAAAAACTTATTAAGTTTAAAAGGGAAATAAATATATAACCTTTAAATTTAGCGGCAAAACTAATAAAAGCACTAAAGAGACCTATATAATTAAAAAGCTTTGCATAAAAAACACAAATAAACAAAAGAGACAGCAATGCTAGAAATAGCTTATGCAATGCTTTATTAAAGAGATTATACAATTTTTAAGAATTAGAACCAAGGACCTTATTTATACGACAAAGAGAATAGTATAATTCTACCAAAATAATAGTTTATCTATAAAAACCATAGCTTTTTTATACAAATTCCTCTAATTCCCCCTATAAACTTAGGATATAATCCTTTTAAATTGCCATCCTTAAAGCGCATATAAAACAATATATATCTACTAAGCCAAATCTAAACTTTTGCAAAAATATAATAAAAAAACCTAAACTATATTGGAAAGCTGTATAATATTCTATATAACAAAGCAAAAATTTTTATCTTTATATGCAAGCAGCTTAAAATCAACGAATAAAAATACCACGCTATATAATTATACATTCTCTTAGATTATACGCTCTAATTTTATCTTAATTATATTAGCTCTAATAAAATCTAATACAACATCTATTATATAATCAACACCTACTTTAATTATTACGTTAACTATAGCTAATATTAAGCTAACTAAAGCAGCTTAACCTTTATATAACTAAAGAAAAAAAACTTAAATAAAACATTAGCAAATATGCTAGAAATTTTACTAAACAAAATACAGCTTATATAATAAACACTAAAAGCTAAGTATTAAAATAAAATCCAGCTTTATACAGCAGTAAAAAAAGCGTGCTATAGTATATTAAAGCTTAAAACAGCCCTCGTTTAGCAAAAGCCCACATACAAAAGGTTATTTTTAAACATATATATAGCTATTAAGTTAGCATTTAAAAGAAAACTATCAATCCTTTTAATAAAGGTTGATTTATACGTTTCTTAATACTTAATAAACTATATATATACTAAGAGTAGCTTTTAAAAGTCACCTAACCCAAAATAAAAAGCACAACCCAAATTTACGCCTGCTGCACAAAAAAACTTTTCTAATTAAAAACCTTTTAACCACATAAATAAAAAATGTTTTATATGCAAAAAAAAAATATTAATCAATAAACCATACATTAAAAAAGCATATAAGATTTTATATAAAATATCTTACCTCGTGCAAAAATGCTAGCATTAAACCATTATTAAAGAATAACATGCTTGCCTATATTTAAAACTATAAAGGCAATAAACCTAACTGCTTAAGTATGTATAATTCAAAATCTAAGAAAGATAGGCAAAGGGCTATAGGCTATTTATTTTCTATTTTATTTATTTATTACATAATAAAACTTAGTATATATAATCTATTGTATAAATTACTAAAACCAACATTATTTATTCTAAAGAATTAATACTTATATAAATACTAAAGAAAGTTATAGAATATTAGAGCATTTAAGCTATTAACTATCGGCAAAGCTTAGGCCTTTACATATATAAAAAAAGACTCATATATAAAAATCATTTAAGAAATAATGCCTTATTTATTTAAATTTAGAAGAAGAGAATGCCTTTGTGCAATTAGCACTATGGTAAAACAAAGCCCGTTAAAAGAGGTTATATACTATATGCTAAACACTAGCACTCTGTTTCTACTATCTTTTAAAGATGCAAATTACTTAAGTGCATATTTTAACAATACAATAAATATCATTATATAAAGAGATAATAAAGTCTTTATTCTTATTATATAAAAGTGGGGATATTTATTCTTTAATTTGTTAAAGGTAAAATTGGCTATATTTCTTTTAAAGCACAAACTTTAATAACTATATTAACAATTTAGTCACGCCTATATAAACAAGTTATACTAATTGCTAAAGAATATTAGAACGCATAATATAAACTACTCAACTTTAAAACAGATTTAAAAGTTTTGCTATCATTGCTAAACGTATAAATAATCACTATAAAAATTTAAGTTTTTCCTAAGAAATAGCTATAATTTTAATTATAAAATTTTTATAAATATTGTACGTCTCGCTAATAGCAATATTTTTTATATTATCGACGCCTTAACTTTATACCAGGCTAAAGAGTTTCTAGATAAAAAAGATATATAAAGCATGTAAGATACTTTGTGTAAATATTAGATTTTTATATATCTTAAACCTCTAAATGTTAAATAGGCTTCCTTATATACATATATATCAAGTGTAAATAAATAATATAATAGGGTAGAAACGAAATTATATTTAGCTCTACCTTATATAAAGGAAAAGAAACAAAGTCTCCTGCCTTATACAAAAGATTTATATACGCATTTTAAGCATACATAACATATATGCCTAGTTTTAGTTTGCTAGACTACTCTAATAGTTGGCACTAGCATCTCTATCAGCCTTTATACAAAGCTACAATGCCATTTATTTTAATACTGGCATTTTTTCTTTTACGGCTTATACAGTTATATATATAAAAATTATAAAAAAAAAACTATAATTTTTACAAAGGAAACACACTATAAACCTTATATTATTCCAGCAGTTAAATGCTAAAAAAAGTAATTATACTTATAAAAATTATTAAAAACCTTACTTTTCCAATAACTACCCATACATAATATATCACGTATAATTAAGTCTTTTACCTTTTAAATAACTCTCTATACAAAAAAAATTATATACAGCCCTTATTGCCTCTCAAGTTATAAACTTTCTCCTAATAAATCATAAGCACTTGCTTATTAGCATTTAAAGTAATTTATACTTTTAACTACGTATAAAGTATAAAAAACCTTATTTCTAACTTAGCCTTTAATCCTCTCTCTCTCTCTTTTTTCTTTACCAACAACCAACTTTTAATTATATATAATCTTTTATCCTTTTCTCTTCTATATATATTACCACTAACCTTCCAACTTATATAAATATCTTATATGCAAGCAAATAAATGAAAATTTAGTTATTATAGCAGCTTTTGCTCTTATTGCAAATATTTCAGCCTAGCTAATCTTTTATACAACCTTCCTAGGTATAAACGCCGGCTGTCAAGCTTTTATTATATACTTAGGCTCTAATGCCTAGTTTTATGCCAATGCCTTTAGCCTTTGCAAAAACATATATAGCATATTATTATTATTTTTTATTATACGTTTGCAAACTAATAAAACATAAAACTAAAAGTTAGCCCTAGCTAACTTGCCTATAACCAATGTATAAGTTAAAGTAAACATTAACTAAAGATATATATTCCTAGCTTTTGCTAAAATTATATAATAAGATTTATACTTTACTGCATTATAAATTCATCTTTTGTTTTTGCCTTTATATAAAAAATTAACATTGTCTAATATTATTACTAGCATTAGCTACTATGCAAACGTTAATTATAGTTATATATATAAAAACCTAAACTCCTTTGCCAACCTCTTTAACAACTATATGCACATAGTAAAATACTAGCACAATGCTTGCGCTAACTATATCTAGCGCTTGCATGCTATTTAATATTAGATAATAGGTTATATAATAGAAATATTAGGGGTATTTAGTGGTTGTTAATAAAAAGAGATTTTTTAATAGCTTGTGCAAAATAATATAAGTAAAAAAATAAAAACTTTTACTTTGCATAAAATATATTTTATCTAATTATAATTATTATTTCTTCTTATTTTATTAATTAATA
>JALRMF010000763.1:0-12437 GCA_026120015.1 Dendrostoma leiphaemia
AGTTTTTTAAATAAAAATAATTATTTTTATATATTTATAATAGTTAGCTTTTTATTTTACTTTAAACCTTATAATAAATTAGATTAGTAAAATAGTTAGAAAAATGGTTTTAAAAGAAAAAAAAATAATCTATTTAGCATATAACGCAGTTTTTAGTAAGCAGCATTTACTAACGTAAATGCCCGCTAGTCTTAATACAAAAATCGGGTCTTTGTGGGCTTAGCCCTCTAGGCCGCCTCGGACCGGATACACATAAGTAAGTCTATACGTAGGTTACCTACAGGTTTCCATAGGTGGGTAAGTCCTGGCCCTAGATAGAATGAGGTTTAACCAAGGCACCTAGAGGCATCCCATGCTTGTATATATATTTTCATCAATGGAGATTGAGGAAAAGTTATGTAATATCTAGGTACTTGATGGAATTCTTGCCATTTTCTGTGGATAGTCCTCTCTTAGAGTGGACAACGATGTGAGATTTTCTTGCAAAGAAAGTTTCATGACAATTGCCATGTGTTGAGATAAGCATGGATTGCCAAGGCTATGTATGCTACAAAGGGCATATGCCTTGAGATGTCTAACAGCAAGCCAGGAAATCATGGCCACTTGCAACTTATCCTCCCTGTCCTGAACAGCAGCTGTAACCTATGAGGTTAAAGGCATAGACAAGCAAGCTGCAACTATGAGAAGACCCCAGCTGATGGAGAGAAAGTCATAGGCAACAGGGCCCACTTGGTGACCTATTCTTGGAGAGATATACTTACCTAGATACTTGTTGGGTTTCCTATGGTTTGCTATGTCTTTCTGGTGGCTATGTGCAGAAAAGCATTATTAACATCATTAATCATGAGCACACATGCCGGATCACAGCATACAGAGTCAGCATGTGTCTTATGAGCTTGCAGCAAGAAAGTCAGCATCAATCACGGCAGAAAGCTGGAGGCCCTTCCTGGTCCGATGGCCGGAGGATTGATTGGAAATTCACAAGCCAAGGATTTAGTAAGCAAAAAAGCCGATTTGTTGGCACTGTATTGCCCCATATTTGCCAGGTGCGGCTGCATAGTACGGATATGAATGATATCATATCGAACAATCCCTGGGAGGGACCCTGCCGAAGTGGCAGTCCCCGCCGAAAACTCACCCTTCTCCAACCAATCCATCTATCGACCCAACGTCGACATCCCTCCTTTTCCCCCCTTCCCGACCAACAACAAATCGACGCGTACCTAACAAACCTCGACGAGCACATTCCTTTTCCAGCCACACCCCCAATCGTCGACAACCTCAAATAAGAGAAACCAGCCAAAATGTCTCCCTCTCTCGTCACCATAGACACGAGCCCCGACATCGATCTCGGTGGCAACCCCGCCCCCACCAACACCCACAACAATACCAACAACGGCCTCTCCTTCCCCTCGACAGGCGGCCGCACCCTCCTCCTCGCGCCCCCCTCCGTCGCCTCGCAGGGCGACCTGACGACCGTGATCCCCTCGTACGACCGATCCACGACCGACCTGCAGATGCTCGACCGCCTGTCCGCGGGGCTCGTGACCCTGCCCGCGGAGACGTACGACCTGGTGCTGCTGCTGACCGACGCCGACGGCGCTAGGCACGCCGAGGCGACTGTGCTGCTGTCGCGCGACGTGTTTGGCGCCCTGGTCCCCGCGATGCGCACCGGCGGCCGCCTCCAGGCCCAGGACGGCCGCTTCGGCGAGAAGGAGGCGCGCGAGGCGGTCCTGGCCGGGCTGGTGCAGAGGGGCGGCGCGTTCGAGAAGGTCGAGGAGGAGGAGGTTGTCGTCCCGCTGCGGTTCGGCAAGAAGAAGAATACCACTGCTGGCGGCGAGCAGAAGGTGCAGGAGAACGGCAATGGTGTCGCCCACAGTTCGGCTGGTCCTGCGGTCGACAAGGTCAAGGTTGATATCGCCGGTCAGACCACCACTCTGGATATGGTCCCTCCTCCTGTCAAGGCGATGCCCGTTGGTGTTGGCTTCGACTTTGGCGATGACCTGGACGATGATGATGATATTATCGACGAGGACGAGCTGATGACTGAGGAGGATCTGAACCGGCCCATCCAGATCCGTTAGTTCATCTTACCCTGACTTTGTCATGTTCTTTTCTTGGTTGCTTTCCAGCGCACATGCTAACATATCTCTTATCATCACAGCCCCTGAGTGTGCCCCTGCTCTCGGAAAGAAGCGCCGCGCCTGCAAGGACTGCACCTGTGGTCTTGCCGAGCGCCTCGACGCTGAGGACAAGGCCCGCCGCACCAAGGCCGATCTGGACCTGAACACCCTGAAGCTGAAGAGCGAGGATCTTAACGAGCTGGACTTCACTGTGCAGGGCAAGACGGGTAGCTGTGGCAGCTGCGCCCTGGGTGATGCGTTCCGATGCGCCGATTGTCCCTACAGTATGTCTTGCCTTAAAACCCTCCTCCTCCATACGTTGTTTGATCGTTTTACTAATTTTGCCTAGTCGGTCTCCCTCCCTTCAAGCCTGGCGAGGAGGTCAAGATTCTCAACAACGTCCCTCAGTTCTGAACAGGCCAAGAGTTCATCGATGCAACAGCACTCTCAGTGCATCTGCTTGCGGACGATCGCAAACAAGCAGCCCTCGCTCAACAGTCGTCGACATTAAAGCTCGGCCTCACTTGTCACAGCATTCACAATCACATTGGCCTGTTCGTCCTACTAAGGACAAACTGATTTGGCTTTATGACATTGATATCTTTGCCGAGACACAGACGGCCACAGGCCTCACTGGCCAACGGCTTCTGGGGAGGTATTGACAGGGGGAGAATTTGTTTTTCTGACAAGCAAGACCCATTCTTGAGAAAAGATCAAGCAAACAAAAAGCCTCTGTTGGCTAGCAGAGTGATCGATCGAGTTGGGTTTGTTTTGACATGACGGACATTAGGAAACAAGGGGAGGGCGGCGTGGAATGCAGAACAAACGGCTTCAGTTGATAGACTGGAAAATAAAAAAAGACAATGGATAGTTCCCAGGGCTGACTTTGGATGTCCCAGGGCAAGTGACAGGATTGTGACGGCCACAGGCCCAAATTGACCACCCAATTAGCCAGTTGACCGGCTGACTGACCGATCGACTAACTGACTGACCGGTTGACTGACGGGATAACCGGTTGACTAACTGACCGACCAGTCGACTGACTACTCAGGTAGTTGAATGTCTAAAGCGAGAACTCTTAAAGTGGTAAAACTGTAATGATGGCAATTGCCAGGCAACGATTGCAAGCCATCGCAGGGACCCACTTGCCCTGGGGCATCCAAAATCTGCCCTGGGAATATCCGTTCTCATTAAAAATTGCAAGTTTTAAATTGAATAAGCCTAACTGTCTGATTGACTGAGTAGCCTCTTTACAAAACGCTTTACGCCATAACCTGGCTTGATCCGACCTGACCAAAAACCGCGCGAGTCTCTCACCGAAGGTTTCGTGCCCGGACGTTCAACCATAGCGCGATGTGTGTGTGAGAGATTTTGGTAGTAGTCCAATGTCAAACCGCACACACCTCTTCAACGGATTCTATGCTTACGGCCAGACCCTCCATCACCGCCTGGCGCTTTGAAACTCCTTCTTGCGGCCCGTCCCCGAGTCCTCGTCACTATCGTCACCCAGGCTGTACCTCCTCTCGGCGCCCATGACACCCTCCTCGTGGCCCTCGACGGTGGGCGACTCGACGTGCAGGTCATCCAATTCCGCCTCGTCAAAGTCCGCGGCCTCGAGGTCCCGCGCGTTGCTGACGCCCCGACTCCGGAAGTCCCTGCGCTGACTCGTGGCCAGCCCGGAGCTGGACCCCTGCGCCAGCCCCAGGTACCCGCGCCTCTTGCGACGTTCCTTCCACACCCAGTAGCCCCACGCCGCGGCCGCGACCGAGACGATGACTAGGATGATCTCGCCGGACCGCTGGTAGGCCTCCCACTTGGCGGCCTCGAGCTTCTCCTGCTCGGCCTCCTGCGAGGCGGTCGAGTTGCCGGCCTGGCCGCCGACGGTGGTATCGGGCAGGCGCTCGCCGTCGAGGAAGGAGTCCATGGGCTTGCCGCCGATCGACGAGATGTCGACGCCCATGAAGCGGTCGAGCATGTCGCGGGAGCGGCGCGCGACGTCGAAGGGGACCATGTGGGAAGAGTTGTAGAAGAGCACGTATGTCAGGTTCCGCGCCGACTGCCAGAAGCCCGCCACGTCGCCCTCGAACGTCCACTCCCTGCGCGGCGCCCAGGTGCCCGGCGACAGCTCGAAGCCCTTGCCGCCGTTCCAGTTCATGTTGCCGATGAGCGCCTCTGTGCCCAGATGGTTGCAGATCAGGTCCTCAGCGCCCGAGAAGAGCAGCACCGGGATTTCTTTGAGAAGGTCGGGTAGGATCTTGACGGAGGGCACAGACTGTGCGGCGCGGAAGTTGCCTCCAACAGAGCCGGAGCACTCGGTCCACCCTGTGTTCTTAGCCGGGTTCACGTGCAGCGCCTCGGTGACGTCCTTGCGGCGCAGGTAAGGCGTGACGGACTTCAGGTCCGGAGGCCAGTTCATGCCGCAGCTCGGGTAGGTGTCCTTCAGGCGTACGTCGTACATGTTGTAGCACTGTTGCTGGCCCTTGGAGTCGGTGTCTGCCGTCTCAGCCAAGATAGTCTGCAGGATGCTCTCGCAGTGCATGTAGTCGACCTTGTTGCCATCGACGGCGAGGTCCTTTTCGCAAATGCGACGCTGGGCATCGACCTTCTTGGCGGCGTCGCTGCCCTTGGTGATGATGCCTTTCTCGTAGGAGAAGTCGATGTATGCCTGATACTGCTCAGCGGGAGAGATCCAACCGTTACCAATCAGGAGTCCACCGAGCTTCCAGTTGTGTGCATTGCCACCCTTCTTGTTTCGTTCGAGGATCTTCTTGGCGATGTAGGGAATATGCTGGCCAGCATAGGACTCGCCGGCGATGTAAAGCTATAGTAAAGGATCAGCACCTCTGCTTGCTCATTTGTTTCTTTCTGGATCGCACTCACGTCGTCTTGTTCGTATTCTGGAAAGAGGCCAAAGAACTTTTCGAGGAAAATGACCATCTGATCCGCCATCTCGTCGAGCTCGTGGACGTAGGAGTCGGTATCTACATAACTGAAACCAGTCCCGACGGGGTTATCGACAAACAACAGGTTCGCAAACTCGTGCCACGATCCGTCGTTCATTGTCAGGGTGTTTTCGTCCTTCAACCTGTAGGGGCCGATCTCCATGAGACCACCGTCCTCGGAACTGCAGCCGGGACCGCCGTTAAGCCAGAGGACTGTCCGTTGCTTATTCGCAATGTGTTGATTTTGATAGTGCCAGAAGAAGATGTTTCCATTGTGCTCGGGGGTGACTTCGATGTGTCTACCAGGCAGCGAAGAGAGAGTCAGTGATGGTACAATGATTGACCTAGTAGGATGGGTGGTCGTGGAGCGGTTTGCTTACCCAGCATGCATCTTGATGAAGGGGGTCGCGGGGGCGCCGGGAAGAGCGTGGACGAAGTAGTCGGCGGCGCTTTGGGCGCTGGCGGCTGGTATTATCCATAACACCGCGGCGACGGCGGCGGTAGCCAACCTCGATCTCGTGAGGAGGGCCATGGTGTAGCTGCTCACGGGCTCGTCCCGGAGATGGGCTCGACCCGGGAGGGCCAGGAGGCGAGGGAGTGAGGACTGGGAGTATCGAGGGCAGCTCAGCGTCGAGTGGTCATTGGCGGTAGTATGGAGGGGGGAAAGCTGCAGTCGAGGCGCGCAGTGTGATCCAACGGTCGAGGAGTGCCGAGCCGCTGGAGAGTTGATGTTGGACTTGGGTTGTTGAGTCGAAGTTAAAATGCGGTCTTGCGGGAGGTGACAGATCTCACGTAAAAAGGATTCCCAGGTTTCCAAACCCGGAAAGGAGTCGCAGCGTTTTAGGTGTTCGAAGCAGGGGTTCTGACGCGGCCTTCTCTCCGAGCTACGGTACGGCAGTGTGCCCTGTCTGCCCTGTCTGCTCGCCGCTAGTGACTGTCGACAGGGGTCTGTTGAGCTAAAAACCTATAATTGTTCGCAGTGGCCCGTTTGTGCAGGCCTGTTAGGCTGGGGATTGGCCCTCAGCACTGACTCTGACTCTGGCCGATTGAAACATGGACAACTTCAGCTCATCTGAAGATTGGTTGTTTTCAACTCATGCAGAGCTCTGAAATGCGTGCCGGAGCAGCACTATTTTTTCTTGTCTTTTTGTTTTCGGGTTTTTTTTTTTGTGTTCACTCTTCTAGGTCCATGTGGATCGGAAGCCAAGATTGTACTTATTGAAGCCTGGTCAGCGTCTTCTTGAAGCGGTGGTCTTTGTGTGTGTCGCTATTCAAACCTCAATTGAGCTCATGCCTTTTGCGCCCTTCAAAGTTGCCCGACTCGAAGCGTAAGTGAAAGGGTCCGGTCCAGACCCCTCGAGCCAAGACGAAACTCGCAGCTGGTGGCGACAAGTTGTACTACCAGACTACGTAGTTCAAATGTCTCGTGCGAGGCAAAGCAAACACCTCACAGCAGAAGCAACAGGAAGGGAAAGGGAAAAGTAGGATCGTCTGGATATCGAATATTCAAAATTCGCTACCAGCGGGGCGGTTCCTTTACATGGACCACGATGTACAGTACCTCGGGAACTGGGAACTTGATCCCCAGCGCCAAGACGGCCGCTAATCTGAAGCCCACAGCGCAAGAAGCAGGCGCACGTCGTGCATCGTGCCCTGCAG
This sequence comes from Dendrostoma leiphaemia, assembly GCA_026120015.1. NCBI lineage: Eukaryota > Fungi > Ascomycota > Sordariomycetes > Diaporthales > Erythrogloeaceae > Dendrostoma > Dendrostoma leiphaemia. The sequence continues at coordinate 6,725 of JALRMF010000763.1, forward strand.
ATGGGAGGCTCAAACAAAAATCAGAAAATACTCGACATTTGATCCCCTTGTCTCGCACCTCTAGAGCGATATCCCACCACCTCTCAGGGAACGAGATCAAACGTGCATCCCCTTTCCCTCCATTCTCACTGCACCCTTCCCCACTTTCAACCTGCCAAGTTCAGACATGGCCCCCAACGTCGGTGGCAAGGTCTACATCGTCGAGCATCTCGACCCGGAGCTGGGCCCGTGGTCCGAGCTGGAATACGTCGCCATCGCCAAAGAGTCTCAGGAATCCGGCAGCAGCTTCACTTTGTCATCCGTGTCCCCGGACTTCAAGGTACCCGAGTCACTCAAGTCCATACCCATCTTCAAGGCCACCCAGAGCAGCGTCGAGAACATCTACGCCGCGACCAAGAATACGGTGTGCTTGCTTGACCCAGCGGGCGAGAAGGACCTGTCGCCGGAAGATGCGCACGAGTTTGGAACGTTTCTGTTTGGTGGCATATTAGGTGAGGGATGGCTCCCGCCGTAGAGGCACAGCGTAAGCTTGTTCGCGATGCTGACACAACGCGCAGGTGATGACCCTCCAAGAGGTGAGGTGATGTGATGGCTTACTCTCGTGGAACCGTCATGCTGACGCTCTCAGATCGAACCTCTGAGCTGCGGAAGAAGGGCTTCCCCGGGAGGCGCCTCGGGCCCGTGCAGATGACTACCGACACGGCCGTTCGTGTCACCAGAATCGTCATCCAGGAGCAAAGTGCGTCTTGCGAACCCAGTCTTTGAGCCTCAAACCTCGTTTGTAAGCTAATCATGTTGCAGCCCCTCTCAAGGACGTTCCGTACGTGGATCACCCCGATTTGAAGATCAACGAGCACGAGAGCACCCAGATGCCCTTCAGATACGTAAAGGGCGGAGATGGACAGCCCATCATGCCCGAGGTAAGCTTCAGCCCTCTCATCCTGGTGTGGTTCTCGAGCTTATCTTTTGAAGGGCATGAGGGAACTCATCGCCAAGGACGCCGACAAGTCCATCGACGATATGTTCTAGATAGATCGACACAATCACAGACCCCGTATGATCTCCTCAAACACACCGACACCTTTGACGCCCAGTCCTGTCCCCACTCCCACGAAATTGGCACCCACGGCCTTCATCCTCTTGTACCCAGCCGCATCGAGGACACCCCCGACGCCAATGATCTGAATGTGCTTAATGAGTCCCGTGAACTGGTCCTCATCCAACAGCTTCCTAAGGGTCTTGACATTTCCCAGCGCAAGCGGATGGAGCGGCGCGCCCGCCATTCCCCCAATGCCAGCACCAGGCAGCGCGGGCTCGCCATCCGCCCCCATCTCGGCGTCAGACAGCACCAGACAACTGCCCAGCGTGTTGATCGCAGTAAGGAATGAAACCGGACACAGCCCGCGGTGACCCTCGTAGGGCGGCGCCCTCACCAGCGCGTCGAGAAGCCCTTCGTACTGACCGGCCACCGTGTATGGCGGGGTCTTTAGACCGTAGGGGATGCGCGGCACGTCCACTCCTCTCGAGAAGACGCATCTGTGCAGCGCACTGAGATACTCGTGTATGCCGTCCGATGTGTACGCAGGTGGTGGCTTTCCGGGGATGTTGGGACAGCTGAGGTTGATCTCCATCGCTAAGGGGAAGGGCAGGTCCTTCTGTGCCGTGGCGATGAGCTTGTAGCACTCAGCGACGTCCTGGGGGTCTCCCGTCACAGACACGATGAACCCCTTGTCCGGCCGCACGGCGTGTGATGTCTCTGCTATCGTTTTGACAAAGTCCAGGTACTTGCTCAGCGGTATTGGGCTGTAGCCCAGGGTGTTGAGACTTGCGTTCTCTGCGCCGGTCAAGTCGGTGCGGTCTTGTTGAGACTGGTGGGTCGCAGCGCTGAAGAGGGTGAACTGGTGTCTTTCAGGATCATGGTCGAATCCATGTAGCAAAGAGGTCCGCGTCGTCACGGCGCCTGTGTGTGAGCATTCGTACAGGGCTGTGAGGTCTTCGAGGGTGGTGGCCCAAGGGTTGGCTGAATTGACGAGGGGTGGGTTGATGTTGAGTGCGGGTGGTGGTTCTCGTTTGTCGGGCATGATTACTAGGCAGGTTACATGTATGGCGAGACGTAATATTTCTTCTGCTCGAAATCTCCCCTGGGGCCTGTCTATGTGCCTCGAATACGGTCTATGCAATTGCAATGTTGTCCAGACACCATGGTCAGTCAGTCTCTTGGTTCAGTTCATCTGAGAACATCATCCGGCACTTGATGATAAGATAAGGTGGCGTGTGTCTACAATAGGGTCTACCATGTACTTGTACACATTGTATTCACCCCGTAGTTTTGTCCAAGTGCTTCGGTGTATTTTTTACAGTCCAGGATTACTCACCGTCATCGAAATAATTTTTTTCGAATTATTAGCAGGAAGTGATGATCTCGGAAAGTGGGAACAATAGAGAAAATAGGCATCTGTGGACAATACAATGCCTCATCAGATTAGCGCGTAAAGTGCCTCGAAGCTGGGGGTGGCTGGAATGTGGGGTGAGCGTAGCATTACAGCCTTTCCCGGCGCGGAATAGGAGAACAATTGGCGGCTGTGTTGAACTCGCCCGACTCCAGCTCACCTGGTCCTGTTCCGCCTTGTCGAACTTATTGATATAATTTTTCCAAACCACAGATTCTCCCAGATTCGCCTCCCTTCTGTAGCACGCAGTATATCTTCGCGCTTTCGATCGGCCTTTCTGGTCCTGAGCTTCCCTCTCCTTCTTCCACTCCCTCCGGACATCGAAGTCAATCGTGCTTCAACGACCAGCCAACCGTTCACATCACCTCAAGCCGGCTCTCGAGAACGCGAACCAAACCTGTCGACAGCACCCATCGCTCACCATAACACTGAACACGATTGCATTTCCATCACTTCTTTCGCACTCGAGGCAATCATGTCCGACTACAACTCCGACGTCGAGGATGAGCTGCTGGCTCTGGCCGGCGGAGGCGACTCCGACGACGAGCGCTCCCGTTCTCCCAGCCGCCACCGCTCGCGCACTCGTTCTCGCTCGCCCTCCCGATCACGCTCCCAAAGCCCCAGACCCGCAGACGACACACCTCCCAGGAACGCTACGGCTAAGAAGACGCAGTCCAAGAGGCGCCGGAGCGGTGGCGGGGACTCTGAGGATGAGGGTGAAGCGTGAGTTTGCTCGTCTTTTCCTTGTATCGCCGCCTGCCCCCTCCCCCAGCTTTGTCGCATCGCAAAGGGTTGGGGGGAGGGGGGATGCTTGCTGCTTTGTCGTTCCCCTTTACGTAGTTTCCCCATCGCCATGCCTAACAACACCACCATCGCATTCGATACTGACCTTGCCCCATCGCGATCCAGCTCCGAGCCCGGCACCCCCAGCTCCCAGCAGTCCGCACCCATGGACGAATCCGACTCGGACGACGACTCCCACGGCTCCCCGACCAAGGGCCTAGACGACGACGTAAAGAACCGCTACCCCGTCGAGGGCCTGTTCGCCAGCTACGCCGAGAAGGCCCAGATCGAGAGCCTCATGGAGGTGGAGCGGGAGCAGATCCTGGCGGACCGCGAGCAGGAGAAGGAGCGGCTTAGGCAGAAGGCCCTGCTGCGGCGCCTGGTCACCAACAACGAGGACAAGCAGAAGAAGCGCAAGGGCCCCGGCGGCGGCGGCAGCGGCGACGCCGACTTCGAGGAGGGTGGCGCCGCGCGCAAGAAAGCCAAGGCCTCCGGCGGCGCCGGCGGCAGCGGCAGCACCACCAAGTTCGACGCGCTGAAGCGCGCCCGCGCCGAGAAGAGCGACCGCAGGAGCCGGCGGGAGACGGAGCGGCGCAGGGACCGGTCGCCGTCGTACAGGAGCACCTCGAGCCGCAGCCGGCACTCGGACGATAGCGACGTCGAGTGGGCCACGACGAAGCAGAGGAGGTCCAAGACGCCGCCCGAGGAGGCGCCGCTGGCGGAGCTGCGGGACGTCGAGAGGTGTCGCCTCAGCCGCACTCGCTTCGCGCACGTCGCGTTCTACCCTGGGTTCGAGGAGGCTCTCACTGGTTGCTACGTCCGTGTCCACATAGGACCTGACCCAGCTACTGGGCAACCCATCTACCGCATGGCCCTCATCAAAAGTAAGTTGGCCATTCGCAAGCAAGTTGCGCGGTCTCCAGATGGGCTAACGATCATCCCAGGTTTCAAGACCGGACGCCCATATGCCATCGAAAACGATCGCGGAAAGTCACTCGTCGTGGACCTCTATGTAAAGGCCGCCCATGGCAAGGCTGAGAGGGAATGGCCCTTCATTGCTTGTTCCGAAAGCCCCTTCACAGAGGTGAGTCTTCATCCAACAGAAACAATTCGAGAAACCATATAGCGTTTACTAACGAGAGAGCATTAATCACCAGTCCGAGTGGAACCGCTACCAAGTCGTCTGCAAGAACGAGGGCGTGGCCATCCCGCGCAAGCCCGAGCTGCAGCGCAAGACGGAGGACATCAGCAGGCTGCTCAAGCACGACTGGAAGGAGGACGAGATCGCCGAGAAGCTCCGGCGGCAGAACGCCCTCCTGGACCGCTTCAGCGGGGCGGACCGGCAGCGCCTCGAGCGCGAGCTGGCGCAGGCACGCGCGCACGGCAACGACGCGCACGCGGCCGCGCTGCAGGACCGGCTCGACGGCATGCCGCAGCCGCGGCTGGCGTTCCAGACGACGCTCAAGAGGAGGGCCCCCGCCAAGCCCGCGGGGCCCTCGCAGCAGGACCGCCTGGCCGAGAAGAACGCGCTCAACCGCCAGCTCAATGCCAAGCAGGTCCGCGAGGCGCAGCTCGCGGAGCGGCGGCGGGTGCGCGAGGTCGAGGAGCGCGAGGCGGCGAGCCGGGCGGCCACGCCCGTCGATGGTGGTGGCGGTGGTGGTGGTGGTGATGGGGGTGCGAAGAAGAACGGCGGCGCGCTCAAGCCCAAGCCCGCCAACAAAGAGAAGGGCGCCGAGGTGCTGCCTAATATTGCCAAGCTGAAGGAGGAGGCGAGTGGGAAGAATGGGATCCCCACGATCCACAAGGTCCTCACCGATGATGATATTATCGGCGCGTTGGATCTGGACATCGATGTTGAGATTGACTGACTTTATCGTGGGGCGTATGACAGATCAATGAGAGAGGGCGGTGTTCAATCTGACTCAGGGGAGACAGCGGAAACTGGTCTGTTAGAGGCCAGACCGTGTCCACGGTCCAAGATGGCTGGCATGGGAAGAGCATTAGGGCATGAGAAGACTTGCATGAGCGCGCTGCGCTCTAAAGAACGCATAATGAAAGCCAGCATGACCGGCAGCATGAGGCAATTGGGAGGACCGAAGATCTACAGGTAGACAAAAGCCAAGGCCACCAGAGAATACACTCTACGTTGATTACACCTGCCTATAAGCTCCAGAATTGGGGAGGCGTCCAGCTGGCCTTGGAAAGGTGGGTTTGAGTCCAGCTATGCTGAGTACATCTGTGAGTAATGCACAGGCAAACACACAGATATAGGGGGATGTGGGGGGGGAAGGGGGGAATGAGAGAGGGGGACAAGGAGACAAGGAGAGAGGGAGACAGGAAGGGAGGGAGGGAGACAGGCACAGAGAGAGACAGACACAGATACACACACACACACACACACACACACACACACACACACACACACAGAGAGAGAGAGAGAGAGAGAGAGAGAGAGAGAGAGAGAGAGAGAGAGAGAGAGA
>JALRMF010000764.1:0-12351 GCA_026120015.1 Dendrostoma leiphaemia
AGCAAAGTATAGGTAATATATTTATAATGTAGTAGTAAGATTTATATAAGTAGGCTTTATTATTAATATTAAAAAATATAAGTTTAAAGTTATGTTTATAAAGTATTTAGGTTTTATTATTATTATAAAAGGTATTTAAATAAATTTTAAAAAAATAGCGGTAATTTATTAATAAGATGTAATAATCACTGCTGGGTCCTATGGGTTTCTAGAGTGCCAAAGGGTTTATGTTAGCAAAGACAGTTGGAAGAGTATACTAATTATAGTATAAAGATACTGTTGTTTTATATTTAGCAAATGATTATTAGCAATAAAGCTACTTAGGGGTAAGTACTTAGATTAACAATTAAAGAGTTATCTATTAAGTTTATTTAATAGTAGGGAATATGTCTAAAGATATATCTAGCTTTTTAGTCTTAGATTATTTGGCTTATTTGGCTTACGGCTGTGATTTTAATAATCTAATAATCTGGCCTACTTGGATTATTGCTAAGTTACCTATAATTTTAATAATCTAGAGATTATATAACTATTGTTAACTTATTTTAGTTTAATAAAATAAGTGGTTTGTTTGTATAAGCAGAGTATAGGAATTATAGCGGCGGAGGTTTTTTTTCCTGCGACCTTTTTTACATATTAATCTATCCTATTTGTCGTAGGTTATAACATTATCTCCCTCTTTATGATTTTTATCTCTAAAGATCTTTTGTAAGTTTTTTAGCATATTGTTTATGTGTATATTTATGCTTTTTTAATTTGTTATATTTAGCAAAGTTAAGAAACCGCTCTTTAAGAAGAGAAAATAAGCTTTAGCCTTTGCGTTGTTTATTAAGGCTCTTAATATTAACATTATGCCTTATTCTTTTTATTTGTTGTATAGTTGGTTGTGTAAGATAGTATAAAATAGATTTTATTGTTTTGCTTATGTTTATTATGGCTAGTCTTGCGATAATTCTGGCATTTCTTTATTTTTGGGTGGGTTTATATTTCTTTAATGCTAGTTTTTATGCTAATTATCTAAGCTAAATAATTAATTGCAGAGAAGCGTTGTATTAAATAAGAGGAGGAAGCTGTAAAAGAGAGCCTTTTTTAAATTTAACGTAATCTTAAAAAGTTGCAAAGAGCTTTATTAGAGAAGCTAGCTTATTTGGCTTAACTTTATGCTTAAAAGAAATAAGTAGTTTTTAAGAGCTATAAAATAATTTGTTATAGTTTTAAATCTTTTAATGCTATAGAAAAGGCTAAGCGTTTAAAGGCTATGTTTATAGTAAATGGCAAGGTTGCAATAGAGTTAAAGGCCGTTTAAAAGGCCTAAAATTTAGGTGCCTTTGGGGTGGTTAACTAGGGTGCAATGTTTGAGAGTGCTGATTTAAGTGCTTTGGCGTTTTTAGGTTTTAAGAAGCCTATTGGTGGTTTTAATGGTATTAGTAATGGGTTTTAATTATTACGTTGTCTGGTTGTTTGCCTATTAATATTAGTTAAGTAATTGCTTATAATTTTCTAGGTTTTCCATTGGTTTCTATATATTTTTTATATAATTGTAGTTTTTTTACTTAATAAGGTATTTCTATGTTTTATCTTATATTTAAGAGTTAAGGATTTGTTTGACTTTGTATTCTTTTGTGTTATATTTATTGTTTGCTTTAATTTATATTTTAAGTTAGGCGTTTTATAATGCTAATTCTAATAATGTAATATAAAAAACATATATGCATAAGTGTATAGTGTTTGGTAATAAGAGTTTGTAGTTAATATTTAAGAGTTTTTATAGAATTTTAAAAAGTTTAATCTTTTTGTGATTAAGTTTATTGCTGGGGTGTTATATTTTGAGATTTTTGCAAAAAAGATAGACTTTATCTCCTTTTTTAAAGATTAGTTTTTTAATCTTTTTCCAGTTAGCGTACTTAGTTATTTATTCTTATATAAAGGAAAGCTATTGCTGAATAGCATGCTAAATGTTTTTAATGTTTTTTGCTTTTTTATTTGCTATTAGTGTTTCCTTTCTATTAATTTGTTTATAATATGCCTTGGGTTTAAATCTATAGTTGGCATAGAAAGGAGATTGTTTTGTTGTAGATATATGTGTATTATTATATATAAATTATGCTAATGGTAGTAGTTTAACTTAGTTATCCTATTGGTAGTTAAGGTAAAATTAAAGGTATTATTCTAAGATTTAGTTGATTTATTTTATTTATTTGTTTGTTTTTAAGTAGTAGGCTATGCTAAGCCTATATTTGCTGCTAAGTTGTTTTATAAGAGACTTTTAAAAGTTTAAGGTAAAAAGTTTGTTTTTATTGCTGATAATTTTTTTCAGCATTTTGTGGTTGTTTAGGATTATTTTAAGGAAGATATAGGCGAGATCTTCTATAGTGTTGGATTTTTTATAGAAAATAAAGTAAATATACTTTATTAGTCTATAAACTATTATTAAAATGCTATTAAAAATAACCTTAGTTAAGGGTTTTTGTAAACATAGTAGCTTAATGATAAAGTTTAGGCTAATGGATTTTTAAGCAGTACTAGGTATTGGTAAAGGTTTTAGCAATTTGTAAGGCTTATGTCGTTCTAGTTTATTGATTTTATATTTATTATAGTTTTTAAGGATATTTTCAATTTATTTTTAAAGTTTTAGCGGGTTTTATATTCGCTTGATTCTATGATATATAATAATAACTCTTTGGTATTTATATGCTAGGGCTGTATATGTTTTTCTAATGTATTTATCTTGTTTTTGCTTGCTAGCTTAGTTTAATTTCATTTGTTTAGGTTTGATTTGGTGGGTGATATTAAGTTGTTTGGCTTAGTGTATTAGGTTACTTGATTTGTTAATGTTAAAGAGGGTTTATCTTTTTAGCTGGCTGTCTTTTTAGTAATCTGATTATTGGCTAAGAGCGTTTGCTTATTTATTATTTTTTCCTTTTTGATAGATAATCTTAAGATTAAACTAAGAGAGGAATTCTGCCTATCTAATTTATTGTTTATTTAAAACTTTAATTATAATAAACTATATAAGGTTTTTATGATTTATATAGATAGTAATAGGGTGTTTTGCGCTAATAAGGTAATGTTGCTATTTTTTAAATGCTTTAATAATTGCTATAAGTTTTTTATTATAAATTAGGTAGTTGAGTTTTGGTTTATTAAGTTTGTGTAAAAAGTTGCTAATAAGTCTAAGGCGTTTTTATTTATTTTATTATTTTAATTATTTGCTAAGTGTATAGTTTAAGGCATTAGTTTTAATTTTAAAAGGCTTTGTTAAGTTAGCTTTTTATAAGATTAGTTTAGCTATAATAAGTTTCTTAACTTTGGTAAATGCTTCTTTTGCTTTTTTTTTTTATAAAAAAGGTTGGTCCTTTTTAGTAAAGTTTGTTATTAGTTTAACTATGCCGCTGTAGTTTTTAATAAACTATTGGTAAAAATTAACATATCTAAGAAATGCTTTTATATCTTTAATATTCTTTGGTATAGGCTAGTTGCATATAGCTTTCACTTTGTTTTTTTATATTTATATTACTCTTAGTTTAATAGTATATTTAAGGTAGTTAACTTTTTATATATAAAAGTAATTTTTTTTTAGTTTTATAAAGAGGTTGGCGTTTTAAAGTTTTTAAAGTATTTGTTTAATGTGCTGAATATATTCTTTTATGGTTTGAGAGTAAATTAAGATATTATTAAGATATATAATAATAAAGATATTCAAATATTCTTATAAAATGTGGTTAATTATTTCTTAGAAAGATGCTAGTATATTAGTAAGTTTAAAAGGCATAATAAAATATTCAAAATATCTATATTAAGTCTTAAAGGCTATTTTCTATTCTTTTTCTTTTTTTATTTAAATAAGGTTATATACTTCTTTAAGGTTAAGTGCTATAAACCATTATATAGTTTAGAGTTAGTTTTTAAGTTTTTTAATAAAAAGTAAAGAATATTGATTTTTAATAGTAATATTATTAAACTATTTATAATCTATGCATAATCTAAGTTTACCATTTTTTTTAAGTATAAATAAGATTGAGTATCTTGCTAGCAAGTGTAATAATTAAATATAACCTTTTAATAAGTTTTTATTAAAATAGTCTCTAAGTGCTTTAAGTTGTTTTTTGTTAAGTCTATAAATCTTATAAAATTTTAGCATTGTTTTTTCTTTAAGGGGTATCTTATAATCCTATTAACTGTGTTTAGGGATTTTTGTATTATTATTAAATATTTCTCTAAATATTTTTTAAAAGTTATAATATTTTATTAGTATACTAAGTAGTTTAATATTTATATTTATTGCTTTGCTATAAGTAAGGTATAGAATGTATTATTAAGCGCTATATTATTTATATTTAGGTTTTAGTGCTGTATTTATAGCGTTATAGCTTATTTTGCTTTTTTTTAGTTTTAATTTTTTGGTTTATTATAGGCTGCAATTTTATTGCTATAAAGAGTTGTTTTTTTTATTATTAATTTATTGCTATTTTAAGGAGGTTTATATCTTTTTAATTAGTTTTTATTCCTTTGTATTCTTAATCTATCAATAGCTTAAAACCTTATTGTGCCTATCATTCACTAGATTTTTTTTTATTTATCTAAGCTCCCTAGCTTATTTTTTTATAAAGGTATTGTTAAATTTATTTAAGTGCTTATTCCTTGAGTTATACTTAGTAACTGAATTTTTTTTTTTGCCTTTGATTGCAACCAATCTTTTGGGTATAGCTTATTTCCAAAAGATCTAGCCAATAGTCTAATTAATTTAAGGATTCTCAGCTCTTAGCTAAAAAAGTCTTAAGATCAGCTTATATTATACTATATCTATAATGTTAAAAGATATAATTATAACTTATTTTTAGATTAAGATTAAAAGATAATTAGTCTCTATGTCAATTATACTTTATTTATAAGTCACTGTTTGTTTTTTTATAATGCTGAGTTAATAAGGTTCTTCTTTTTATTTCTATATAATTTAGTTTTTATTAATAATGTCTAGAGATATAAAGTTTCCCTAAGCGCTATTATTCAATAGTATGCTATAGTTTCTTCCATTAATCTTTACTCTAAGGATGATATATGTATAATTGGCGTTATTTGTTATATACAAGGACTATAGGGGTTCTAATTATCTATTATCCTTTATAAATGATTTTATTCTTTTGGGTGCTGTTTGCTGATATATTCTAGCAAATCCCATAAAGGCTGACTGCTTTTTCATTAATGCTAATCACAGGTCTTTTATTTTATATAAATTATATAGCTAATAATAGTGTATTGCTTTTATATAATCTTTTTATTAATATATGCTTTTAGGCAATCTTTGGATAAGCTAATATATGTGTTGTAATATTGTTTGTTAAAAATTTTATAAAATTATAGCTGTGATTCTTTGATTACTTAGATGATTTAGTTAAATTTTTATGCTGGAAACTATTTATATTTAGCTTTGTTGATAAAGTATATTTTGCAGTTATAATATACATAAAAGATTTATCTAAGTTTATAGTAGTTTTTATAAAAAAAGCTAATTTATAAGTCTTTATATTTTATTGCTGTTGCCTTTTGCAGGGGCATATAGGTAAAGAGTTTTTATAAGCTGATTTTATATATAAAGTATTTAACTTTAGTGCTTTTTATAATATATTTTTAATTTAGTATAGCAGGTTTTAGTAAGTCATTTAATTAATGGTTTTATTCTATAAGCTATTATATAATAGTCTTACTTTCCTCTTATTATTTAATTGCATATAAAAGTATTAGGTTATTAGAGTTATTGTTTATTTCTTTAAAAGCGTGGTTAAGTAGGTTTAAAAAATAATCCAAGTCGCTGTTTTAAATAACAGTGTTATAAAGTAGTCTATATTTTTCTATAGCTAATTATCGTAACTTCTTAGGCTTTTAGGGAAATTATCCTGCAGATTCCTTTGCTAAAAAGTATAATATACAGCTATTATTATAATAAAAAGCTTAATAAAGGGTTTTATAGTTAACAGAGTTTGTTACTTATTTTAAAAAGGGTAGGTTTTAAAGACATTATTCTAATCTAGGTAATTTTTTAAATTATTATATCTCAATATAAAAGTGCATATTGTTAGTAAAGTATACTTTTTTAAGTATATTAAGTTATCACTGTTTCTTAGAAATAGGTTTTTATAGCTTTTTTAATTAGCGGCATTCTTATGCAAAATATCTTTTCTTGCTGCAATTAAAGCATTTGCTTAATAGCTTTTTATTAGCAGCTTTTAATTTTATAAGGCCTAAGTATATTATTTTGCTAATAGCTATATTATTATTAGATTATTATTATAATTAATAACGCTTATTAATATTAACTTATAAGCAAAACTTTTATAGTGTGTCATTGCCTTTTTTATTATGTTTCTATTGTTGTTTATATAGACGATTGTTAATTTATACAGCTATAGCAACATATTAAGCAAATCTTTTAGGTTGATTTTGTTTAGATAATTCGTCTTTGATTTTATTCTTTAATCCTTTATAAAACTAGAATATTATTAGCTTATTTTCCTATCTTAGATATGCTGAAACTTAATAAAAATTAGTAGCGTATTTTAAGGCTGACTTAGTTTATCGTAGCTTATAGAGTTATTGTTCTATGGTGCATTTTTCATTGGGGTCATTAAAAGTTTCCCTATGTAGGTTTATAGCTGGAAGGAAGGACCGGGCCTACGTTTGTCCGGCTAGAGGACCGGTTTGCCGCGGACCGGCGCTAGCCGGCTATGGCTAGTGTGGAACAAAGGGGGACATAAGCCACCTTTTGTGGCCTTGTTCTTTGACGTGAATAGCCTTTTTTTTTTTTAATAATTATTAATTATGAATTAACTGTATAATTAACAAGTGTATGATTTTATTAAGTAAGACTTTACTAACATTAATTAGTGGTTGAATTGGTTAATTATAGATGGTAAGGTAGAAGAGATAGTTTATCTTTAAAGCAGTCTGCTGATGGTACGCACGTTAAGATTTTGTAAGAAGAGGTATTGTGCTAATCTTTATAATTAGCTTTTGTTTGTATGTTACGTTTGCTAGGTGTTTTTAATGTAGAATAATATTATAAATAGCTTTATAACCCCTTTGATAACTGTATTTGGCAATACGTGTGTTATTACCTTTGTTACGCTTTGAGAATTGGTTTTTTTTGCGATAATAATAACCCTTTTAAATCTTATGATTTTTTTCTATTGTGTAGTTAAAATGCATTTGCTAAAACTTAAAAGATTATATTTTGTTATTTTAGCAATTATTTTGCTATTTACTTTGCTATTTACTTTGCTATTTACTTATTTATACGAAGAATCTTTTTAAAAGCAAACGGAATACGCAGGCTGAGTTTTCCCCGGCGTTGCTTTTTTTTGTATAATTTTGTTTTATATTTTTTAGTAATAGTTTACTAATATATTAGATTCTTTTTTAATTAATTAACGACTTTTTTTACTTTTTTATATAGTTGTTAATAATGGCAAACGACAAAGGGTTTATCTAAGGGTTGGTTTTTGCTTTTGGCGACTTTATATATAAGGATTTTATGGAAGGAAGCTGAGTTGATAGGATTAATTAGTTTGTTGTTGACCCGATCTTTTGGTTTGCCCCTTTTATAGTAGATTTAACTAACGCATATTTGATAACTTTAGTTGCAAAAGCAATATGTAATTATATTATTAAGAAACTTTATAATAATAATCTTTTTTATGCTTTTTAAAAGGAATTTAATAAGTAGATTGAGGAGATGTTTAACATAGTTAACTAGAGTTTTTGTTGCAAGTTAAAGAGACTTTTTTGCGAATAAAGAGTTTATATTGGAAAAAAGAAGGGTAAAATAGGATAATAGTTTGTGGCTTTTTTTGCGATAGAAAATCTACCTTTTTGGGATAAGAAGGAGTTTGAGGCGATTACCTTTGAGCTTGGTATTTGTTTGCTATTGCAACTATTTAAGGTGGTAAAAGCTCTTTTGATAGAGTTTGTTGAGGAGGCAATGAGATTATAATAATAACCTTTTTTCTTATTAGATTAATTTTCCCCTTTTTCCCTTTAATTAGATTAATTTATTTTTTAGATTTATAATTACTTTTTTTAACTATAATAGCCTTTTTATTTTGACTAGGCGATTATATTGTTACCTATATGGGAGAGAGAGAATATTAGGGAATATAATAAATTGGCATATTAACGTAGATTTTTTAACTTATTTAAGGAATTTATTTATATATGTGTATAATGGGATTGATTATACTTAGTAATAAATGCACTTTTACTCTAAATCTTTCCTTTAAAGTATAATTTATATAAGACTTTCTTTTCTTATTTTACTAGGAATAACCTAATTAACCTTAATCTATCTTTTTTATTTATAAAGATGTAGGATTGCAAGAAAGTGTATATAGGTGAATTATATAATTTGTTAAATAATAAGGTATAGATTTTCTTTAGCATTTGCTAGCATATAGGCATTGTTGCTAAGCAATTTTACGCTATGTTTTTTTATATTTTTATAAGTTGGGTTAAAACTTATTATATTTATTATATTAAGTAGTAGGATAGCTTTGTAATAGTATATTAAAAGATTAAAAAGTATTTTAATATAGAGGTAAATTATTATTATTATTATATTGACTAAACTTTTATAATGTTTATTAAGATAAGGCTATAGTTATTTAAAAAGAGCTTTTATAAAGTATTTTAAGCTTTGCTTAATAAGCTGCAGCTATGCTAATGCGCCTTTAGCTTTAATTTTAAGAGTAAGAGAGCTTTAAGGACTATAGTAATTCAGGTATATTGTAGGGTATATAAACTTAAGTATGCTTTTTTTAAGCTAGCAGAAAAGTGTAAAGAATTGTTTTTAGACTTATGTTTATTGGTCGAGACCCACTTTAATCGTTTTTTTTTCTATTAAATAATTATCAACGAATTAAATGAAGAGCCTTATGACTAGTATTATTTAAATTGTCGTTATAATAATAACTGTGGCTAAGGCTTTTTTTGTGGTAGAGGAGGCTTTTGTTTGCGTAGTGGCTATTGTAGCAGTAGCTATAGCAATGGCTGCAACTTTGGCAATTGCGACTATAGCGACCGTGGTTAGGGTAATTATTGTGGTAATTGGAAGAAGAAGTGTTATGTTTGTAGCAAAGAAGATTGTTAGTTAATTAAATATTTAGATAATAAACGCTGTTAGGCAAGAGATTAGTATATTATTTAGTGTGAGTTTATAAGCACGTTGGCAAATAAGTTTATAGTTTTTTTAACAAACTATAAAGGATATAACTTTAACTAATAATAGCTATAAAGTAATAATAATTATAAGGACTTTGGTAAAAATGATAAAGATAGCGCTATTATTACTTAATACTTTATAAACTAAGCGTTTTTATATTATATAATAGGTAATAATGTCTTTAGCCTTTTTAAGGCAGATATTTTAGCTATATAATTTTTTATTAAAGACTGCTATTCTAAACTTTGTTTTTAAAATGTTTTTTTTAATATAAATGCTGTAAGAGTGTTAATTATTAGCAAAAAATAGTGTATAGCCTTTTAATGTAAGGATTTATTTCTTTAGATTAATAAGGCAGCCATTGGCTAAGCTTTTATTAAATTTAGTAAGAGATTAATAATAATATTAATTAGCATTATTTCTCTTTATATATCTATTAGAAAGATTATTTTCTATGTTTTTGAGACTTTTATACCTTTTTTTTTCTGCTTTGCTGATATAGATTATTTAAGAGTATATTTTAATAATATTATAAATAAGTTGATTAAGGGCAATAAGGCTTTTTTAATGGTTTGTAAGTAGGGCTATTTGTGGTTTTTTTTAAGTAAAATAAAATAGGTAAGAGCTTTTTTTTTAAAAGTTGAGTTATAATGGCTTTATTGTTGTTTTAGCCACTTAGCAATAAGTTAGCTATATTAAATGTTGATAAAGGTAGGGTATAATGACGTTGATAAGAAAGCATTGCAATTAATTAAGAAGTTTTATTATTATTGCTAGATAAACGGCTTAGCGCTATAATAATTTAAGTTTATGTTATATAATGATTATAATTTTAATTATAAGATTTTAGTTAATGTAATATATTTAAACGGCTGTTTTGTTTTTTATATTATTAATGCTTTTATGGCCTTTTAAGGCGTATGTTTTTTTTTGTTTATATTAGCTAAAATTACATAAAAAGCTTTACGCTAACTTTGGATTGATATTTACTAAGGCTTGCTAGATATTATTATATATAACACTAATATAAACTTTGCTTTAATAAAATTTAAAAACAAGGCTAGGCTAATGGGGGTTATATGTAAATAAGTGTTTATAAAAGTATATTAGTTAATAGGTAAATTAGAGAGATATTATAGCCTTTTTTGCTAAATATTTAAAATTTTATACGCTAAACTAGCTAGCATTATATTTAACGATGCTATTTTGCAAATAGCTGTTAAGGCTATTAATAATATAGCAAGATTTAATAGCTTAGTGCTTATACTTTTAGTTTTTGGCGTTTACCTTTGAATTATAATAGACTTTCTTTTATTACTTTTAATTCTTAAGCGGGTAAAAGCTATTTAAAAGGCTATAAGGGCCTTTTATAAGGCATTGGCTAAGCGCTAAGTAAGTAATGCCTTTAATATTAGAAATGGTTTTATAATAAATGCAATATTGTTTTTTTTTTTGAGAAGCAAAGTATGTATATAGCGAGAGAAGGAAGGATAGCAAAGCTTTTATAAAATTGCAGCTATTAATAGTTACAATATTATTTTAAATATAATTAATAGATTTATTGTTTGCTAATCTACCTTTTTTTAATCGTATTATTAAGACTATATAAACTTTGACCTTTTTTTCTTTTTTTAGAACAAGGATGATAAAGTTGTTGACGATAATGCTAAGGCTGCTGCTGATAAGAAAACGGCGCTTGTGCCGCTTTAGCTATGTAAGCAAAGATAGCTATTAGGCTTTAAAAATAAATTAAAGGAGAAGGTTGCTGCTTATATTATTATTGCTGTTTATATTATAAAAAAAAAGGAAGGTGATTATAAACTAGCTGTTAAGCTATAGAACGATAGCGTTATCACAACGCTAGGACCTTTGTTTGAGGAGTTTAATATATGTAAAGTAGAGGATTTTATTAGCTAAGGCGTTTTTAGCTTTGAGCAATATAATGAGGCTAAGCATAGCAGCTATTGTATATTTAAATTTTATATTGTTTAGGAAGTTAAAGGCAAGATTTTTAAGCCTTATGAGAAGTTTTGCTTTATTATTTAGGATTATAATAATATAGCTAAAGAAGCTATTTTTATGCAATTGCTTATGATTTAGTATATAAGCTAGCGTTTGCTTTTTGCCTTGGCATTTTTATTTCTAGGTTAAGGAATAATGCTTTTACTTTGTAATATTATATAGGCTTACTTGTAGTTATAGATGAAATTATTTTGTATTGTTTTAGCTATTGTTTTAATTAAACTAAAATATAAGTATTTTGTTAAAATGATTATTTAGGTAATTAAACTATTGTATAGCATTATTAAAGTAAGAGTATATTAGTTTGCAATATATTAAGGCTATTATTAAGAGAAGTTAGGTATAAAAATGTTAATTTATAATTTGTGTCTTTTAATTATAGAGAGGCTATTATTATTGTTTAGTTTGGTGGGTATATAGATAGACGATACTTTGATTTTAGCAATGATTTCTTTTATGGTTGTTAAAGATGAGAAGCTAAAGAAGGCTGAGTTTTAGGTAAAACCTAAGATATTGTTAATAGCAAAGATATTTTTTAAGTTTAATAGCGCTAAGTTATTATTTAATGGCAATAACTTTTTTTTATAATAAAAGGGTTAAGGTATAAAGATTGTTATTATTAATGCTAAGTTTTTAGACTATGTTTAATACTATTTAGAATAGAAAGCCTAAGGTGTTTATATTGCTTTGATTTATTAGCTAAAAGCGGTATTTAACCTTTTTACTACTGCTTAGACTTTGGATCTTAGCGAAGCTAAGTGTGCTATGTTAAATAAGCGTTTTATTTAGTAAGTAGGCAATTTTTAACAAGGCTTATAGTATATGCTTTTTAACTTTTTAATTACTAAACTTTTTATATTTATAGACGGTTTATTTGCAAATAATAAAGATTTAAGCTTTTAGATTAGATTTATATTTATTTTTGCAAATAAAGTTGTTTATATAGATAATTAATTTATAATTTAAGGCAATCTTATTTATTAGAGCTTTATTAAATATAAAAGAGTTATTTAGAGCGTTTTAGCGTTAGAGATTTATAGTATAGTTAATAGTTTTAATGTTAGACTAGTAATTATGATAATGGTTTAATTAATTATAAATTAACTTAGTTTTTTATT
>JALRMF010000765.1:0-12319 GCA_026120015.1 Dendrostoma leiphaemia
TAAATCTTATAAAATTTTAACATTATCCCTTCTTTAAGGGGTATCTTATAATCTTATTAATTATATTTAAAGATTTCTATATTATTGTTAAATATTTCTCTAAACACTTTTTAAAAGCTATAATACTTTATTAGTATGCTAAATAATCTAATGTTTATATTTATTGCCTTGCTGTGGGTAAGGCATAGAATATATCGTTAAGCGCTATATTGTTTATATTTAAGTCTTGGTGCTATATTTATAGCATTATAGCTTATTTTGCTTTTTTCTAGTTTTGATTCTTTAGTCTATTATAGGCTGCAATTCTATTATTGTAAAAAGTTATTTTTTTTGTTATTAACTTGTTGCTGCTCTAAGAAGGTTTATATCTTCTTGATTAGTTTTTGTTCCTTTGTATTCTTAATTTATTAATAGCTTAAGATCTTATTGTGCCTATCGTTCACTAGATTCTTCCCTATCTATCTAAGCTCCCTAGCTTGTCCTTTTATAAAGGTATTATTGAATTTATTTAAGTGCTTATTTCTTAAGTTATGCTTAGTAACTAAATTTCTTTCTTCGCCTTTAATTGCAACCAATCTTTTAGGTACAGCTTATTCCTAAAAGATCTAGCTAGTAGTCTAATTAATTTAAGAATTCTCAGCTCTTAGCTAAGAAAGTCCTAAGATTAGCTTGTATTATGCTATATTTATAATATTAAAAAATATAATTGTAACTTATTTTTAGATTAAAACTAAAAGATAATTAGTCTCTATATTAATTATACCTTATTTATAGGTTACTGCTTGTTCTTTTATAATACTAAGTTGATAAGATTTTTCCTTTTGTTTTTATGTAATTTAGTTTTTGTTAATAATGTTTAAAAATATAAAGTTTCTCTAAGCGCCACTGTTTAATAGTGCGCTGTAGTTTCTTTTGTTAATCTTTGCTTTAAAGATAATATATGTGTAATTGGCATTATTTATTGCATATAGAGATTATAGGGGTTTTAATTATTTATTATCCCTTATAGGCGATCTTGTTCTTTTAGGTGCTGTTTGCTAATGTATTTGTTGGTAAGTCAATCTCTGTATACGAAGAGGTCTGAATGGGGGGTGAAAACGAGTGTATTGCTATTGTTGTTGATGATGTCTGGCAGAAGGAACGGAAGGGAAACTATCGTCGTACGCTAAAGGGATTAGGCGTATACGCGTACGGTCTCTTTCACTTGCCGTTGGGCCGTATCGGCCCGGTTAGCCATTTGGCTAGCTGGTTCCTTCTAGTGGCCGTATGCCTTTGGTCCGAGGCGGACTAGGCTATTGCTATAGCTATTAATCTATACTAGCAGTTTTTTATATTGGCTTGTAAACTTTTGTTGTATGTTTTGAAAGATTGGTTTAAAATTTAAGCTGTAGGTAATCAGTTGCTTAAATAAGAAAGAAATGAGTGATAGTTGTATTGTACAAAGGAAATACACTTGTTGCTTAGTTTATAAGCCTTTGAACAGAACCTTTTATTTGTATTGTTAACTTATTGTTGTTGACTAGGCGTTTTAGCGCTTTATTTAGTGTAGTTTTTGTTATGGCGTTGGCGGGGTTGTTGTTGCTATTGACCTATTGTACTTTTGTGATCTTATGTCGTTTATATAATTGACGTAGAGCTATTATATTAATTATTAGCCTTTTTTCTCTGGTTATATTTAATTTGACTAGGCATTTGTATAAAGAATATAAGTTTGTATAGATAATTAGGGGCATTGTAGGAAGGCTAAGTTTGTTAGTTATTAGGCGGAGTGTCGTTTCTATTAAGAGACCAATATTAAAAGCGTTAATAGTTTTATAGATCTCTAATGCTAGAGAGCTTTGAGTGACTCTTTTGTATTTGGTGGAACTCTAGTGTACGAGGTTTTTTGTTAATGTAAATTGACCGTTGGTATTAGTTTTATTTTTAATTGCTAGAATGAATTTAATTTGGGAGCTTAAATTTTTATTGCTGGCTAGGAAGCTGTTGGCAAATGTAAAGAGCTTAGCTGTTGCTAGATTAAGAGGGATATATTGTAGCTTTTTTAATAGGTTATTAAGTTGTTATTGTAGGCGATTGTTGAGCTTTATATAGTTACTTTTATTAAGGTTTTAAATTTGGGCAGTAATAGATAGGTTGAAAAAAGCTTTTGGTTGGCAAATTAAAGCGATATAGGCACTATAGGCGCGTTGCTTTATATATTATTAGGCTTGGTTAGCTAACTTAGGATTAATAGGAATAATTTTGGTGCCTTAACCTTTTTGCTTTAGGTTTAATTTAGTTTTATTTATTGTTAATATAGCGCTATTGAAATTTAAAGCAGTATTAGGGGAAAGGAAGGTTTTGGCTTTGGCTTTGAATTGGGCCTTTTGCAACTTTTGGTTTTTTAATGCTAAAAAAGCTAACGTAGCTAAAATAAGGGTATTGTTAGTTTGCATATTAACGAGGCTAAAAGTTTTTAAAGGTTTGTTGGTAATTAGAAGGCATGGGTTATAAGTTAAGGTTAATATGTTAAGTTTTTCTTAGTAGTGGCTTTGGTATATAGTAAATTAGTGGATATTTGCTTTGGTAATATTGTAAAGTAGCTTGATTACTTTGATAATAATGTTTTGGGGGTATTTGGTTTATAGAGCAGCTGGAATAGCAGCTAGTATAGTATGTATAAGTTTGGTTTGTGATTATAGGTACGCTTGGGTAATATTGCGTAACGATAGCATTATATTATTTTGCAATAGTGACGAGGTAAGGGTTAAAATTAACTGCTGGCTAGCACGTTGAATCGTAGGGGATTGTGTTAAAATAGACGCTTTTTTTTTGTTGTTATAGTTTTATATGACTAAGCATGACTTTTTATAGGGCTTAGTGGTTTTGCCCTTGATTTTTTGTATTATATAGGTTTTAAAGATGCGGTGGCTATTATGCCTAGTTTTGCTATAGCGTTTAAAGCTAAAGATGCTATGGCTAACGAGGTTGTTTATTTCTTGGGCATTAAACGCTTTAAATAGCTTACTTAGGGTTGTTATAATGCCGTTGTTTTTTAACTTAACGGCAAGGTTATAGTTGTTTTTTTTTTTTTTCGTTAAGAAAGCATTAGCTAGCTTATTTTTTAAGCTAGAAGATTATTCCCTTTGCTTAGGCTTTGTAGCAATTATAATTATATTGCTAATGGCATTAACGGCATTAGCAGCGTCGTTAAAGGGCTGGTGGTTTTTATTATTGGTTATTGGAGAAAGAGGAGGAGCGTTGGTATTAGGGTTGCGATAGTAGGGTTGAAGAATGGTTAATCTAAAGGTAGCAGGCTTATTGGGCATTTTAAGGGTAATGTTATAATCATTAACGGCTGTAATTTTATAGAGCTTTTGCTAGCTGTTTTTTTCTTGCTAAACTTATACTTTACTTTAAAGTGGAAGCTTAAATATGTTTGCAATAAATAATTTATTTTAAGTATTAAGGGCGCCTTTTATTTAGCGCTTAGCTGCTGCTTTGCGTAATGTCTTTATAGTTTTTTATACTGCCTTAGCTCTTTTAATAGTTAATGGCAATAAAGCTAAATTAGTTATTATATAAGGGTATGCGCTGAAAATAAGAAGGGTAAGAATAAGCTTATAGGGTTTAATAGTATTATTGATAGCCTTGAGGGCTATTTGCAGGATTGCTTTGTTAGATGTTATATTATAAAGCTTATTGTATAAAATGTTAAAAGCTTATTAGAGTAAAGCGTAGTATTGTTCCAGCTTGCTAATAGACTAGTAGGCTTTAATAAAGATTTGTTTATATATGATTTTTATTAGCCTAGCTTTTAATCTAAACTTTGTAAAGGTAAAATTAATGTTAGTATTGTATGTAATTATATTAGAAGGTTTTTGATAAGTATTAATTTATAGTAGGCGTAGGGCTTTCTAAGTGTCTTTAGCCAATAGAGATAAAAGGAAATAGCTGCTATAGAAAGCTGTTGAAAAGTTTAGAATATAAAGAATAGGGCAACTTTTGAGATATATAACGTTTGCAAGGATTTTGTAATTAAACTCACAGTTGTTTTTTAGGGTGAATTTAAAGCGCTAGGGGGCGTTATTATGCAATTGGCAATGGTGACAAAACTTTTTAATTAACTATAGTATATCTTTATTAATGTTATTATAACTAGTTTTTTTAAGCAGCTAGTAAAGTTAGTATATTGCTAGGTGGCTAAAGCAATGATAGAGGTGTTATAGCTTTGTTTCTATGAGGAAGACGCTTGCTTGTTTCTTTTTACTTAGAAAAAATTATAGGTGGCCTTATTTGTGTATAATAGGGATGGTTTTATTGTTATAGATAAGTTAGTTTGTTAGATTATTAAATTAAATGCATAGTTAGTTTATATCTGTAAGGTAAAGTAAAAAGGGCGTTAGAGCATTTAGTATGTAAAAGTTGACGCGTTTGATTAAAGTGTTAACGGCAATAGTTTTAATTAAGTTTATTATTAATTCTTTGCTAAATTTAATTAAGGTTTGTTTTGCTGTTGACTTATTAAGCTGAATGGAAGGGTTTTCTCGTTGTAGGGCAAGAAATTGCTTTTTTTTAGCTATAGATATCTTTGCGGCACTTGTATTGGGTAGTATACTTTGGAATTATAACTAAATGTAATGGTTTTTGATGAAAAATTGCATAGCATTTATATTAGGGCTATTAGCAAAATAAATATTATTGCTAGTAAAGCGGTATAGAAAGCTTTGGTTTATAAGCTAAGTAAAGGCTTTGGTCTTTTCTTTGTAATCTTTGTTATTATTGTTGACTTTGTCTTTTAGCTATATTTAGTTTACTTTATTACCTTTATAACTTGTTAAGTATATTTTAAAGCTGTTAGGGTTATTGTTGTTAAACTAGCAGTTAGCAATAAATTGGTTGTGTGATTGGTTGCGTTTCTTTTAGGAGTGTTTTATTAACTAACAACCTTTTTTGCTATATATATAGTATTTTTTTTTTTATGGCGTATGCTGCTAGAGAGGGTGGTTGTTGTAGTAATTGCTATTATAGCCTTGAAAGCTATTACATAGGCGGAAGCTGCTATAAAGGCTGCTGTAGAAGCCTTTATTTCTGCTATGGTTATTGCTATAGCAGTGGTTTAAATAGTATTGGTTATTTGCTTTGTTAGCGGTTAGTTGCTGTTGTAGATTATGGGCGAGGTAGGTTTTGATTAAGGAGCGTAGGTTGGAAAATAGCTTTTTGCAGGTAATAGCGGGCTTAAAAAGAGCGTGTTTAAGTTTATATACTTTATAGCAGGCTTTGATTACTATAGTCTTAAGTGTTTGTTTGCTTGCGTAATTTAGTCTTAAAGTACGTTAGTATAGTTATAGCTTGTTAAGCAAGATTTTAAGGACTTTATAAAGGTTTTTCCCTTTATTTTGCTGCTTGGTTTTGTTGAAGGTTGTTGAGGTTTAGTTTATATAATAGTAAAAGTGGTTGACTTTTGTGTTAAAGTATTATTTAATTTTAGTATAGGCTTTTGTAAATATATTAGAATAGGTGACATAGCTTTTATAAAACTATTGAGCACGGTTAGTTAAAATCTTTGGAAAAATAGCATAAAACTAGCTAAGCTTGATTTAGGCATGCTAGCAAAGACTAAAGAAGATTTTAAGTTTATTATCTAGTAGATTATATAGCTTGCTTATATACTTTTAATTTAGGTTATATATTTTTATAAAGCTAATTAAGGTTTAAATATTAATATAGTTATTTAGGTACTTAAGTAAAGGAAAAGTTTTGTATAGGTTGTATCGCTAGGGATTGTAACAATATATAAGCAGTTTTAGTATTAAAAACAAGGTATTATATAGTATACGTAAATGGTTAAGGGGCAATAATTGCGGTTTTATTATATAGTTTACTAAAACTAACGCAAAGGGGCCTTATTTTAAAGGCAACCTTAAGGGGTTTTGTTGCGAGTATAATTAAAAGGGTACTCTTAAGGGGTTTTATTATAGGCGTTGTATAGTTTATTATATATATAATAGGGATGATGGTTGTAAGGGGTTTTATTGCAGTTGTGATAAAGGCAATAATAGCAAGGGGCTTTATTATAGGCTATTCTCTAGAGCTTTTTTAATTTAAGAGTATGCTAAGGGTTTTTTAATGGTTTATTATATGTCGTTTGGTTGTTTTTACTAGGGTTTTTTTTAACAAATCTAAAGCTTTTGCTAAAGTGCTTTCTTTTATTATAAAGGTTAAAGAGGTTTTGGTAGCAAAATATTTTATTATTGTTTATAAGCGCGTAACTTTAGGTTAAGTTTTTAATTATAAAGCTTAACTAGGTTTTACTTAAAGAGTTTTTTATAAGCAGCGAAAGTTATTAAATATAGTTTAATAAAAGCGTTATTTTGCTTAGTATAAACTTTATTTTAACAAAGAACTTGCTTAAGGTTATAGCATAGATTAAAGGGGATAGCATTGAATATATTAGCAGTTTATTTACTAAAATCTTTATAAAAGTAGTAGAAGAGGTTGTTATTATACTATTTAAGGTAGATGGCAATTACCCTAGCAACTGTTATATATAAGTATATTTAACTAGCGCTTAACTATATATTTTTATATTAAAGGCGGGCATTAAGTAAGGGCTATATTGCTTGGGAAATTTTGGTTTTTGCTAGAAGGTTGCTTAATATTAAAATGGGCTATTGGGCATTGTAAACCTAGTTAGATACTGGGGTTTTTGTCTCTTTGACCAAAGAGTTGTTTGAACTGCTAGGATTGGCTATACTGGTTTAATTTAGATTGCTTAATTTAGGGGATAAGGATTTCTAGGATAAATATAGCGTAGTGATGGGATGTAAGAGGTGAAAAATAAAGGGGAAATTAGGTTATTATATATATATATATACGCTTGAAAATAAAGTGAAAATAAATGGGAAAGGAGTTGGAACGCAGTGTAGGATACTTTAGGGTTGCTAACGTATTTATATATATATGCGTCGTTAGTGCCTTTATTGCATGGTAAAGATAGGAAAGATTATAAGATCTTTATAAGGGCAAAAGCACTTAATAAAGAGGTTTACTGGTTGATTGTTTGCTATTATAACCTTATAGGAGGTTTTAGTATTTTTATATAAAATTAATTGTTTTTTTAAGAATATAGTATAGCATTAGATAAGCTGCCAGCGTTTATAAAGAGGTTTTAAAGTTGTTTATATGTTATTTTGCATTGTAGACGCACTAAAAGGGTTGCTAGTGATAACTTCTTTTAAAGTCTCTTAGCTATTTTTAACAGTTGAAGAGAATAGCCTTTTGCTAGTGATAATTTTATTAAAGTTTCTTTATAAGCTGTTTATTGTTTTTTGCTAAAAGCATAAAGCTTATTATTATAAGTGGTATACTTTTTTTAAAAAACGTTGCGGCGGTTTTTAAGGCAAGATTTGTCTCTTTTACCTTATTGTCTATGGTTGACTATTTAATTATTGATTAGTGTTGGTAAGTTAATCTTTGTATACGAAGAGGTTTGAATGGGGGGTGAAAATGAGTGTATTGTTATTATTATTGATGATGTTTGGCAGAAGGAACGGAAGGGAAACTATTGTTGTACGCCAAAGGGATTAGGCGTATATGCGTACGGTCCCTTCCACTTGCCGTTGGGCCGTATTGGCCCGGCTAGCCATTTGGCCAGCTGGTTCCTTCTGGTGGCCGTATGCCTCCGGTCCGAGGCGGACCGGGCTATTGCTATAGCTATCAACCTACAGTATTTTAGCAAATCCTATAAAGGCTAACTGCCTTTTTATTAGTGCTAATCACAGGTTTTTTATTTTATATAAATTACACAGCTAATAGTAATACATTGCTTTTATATAGTCTTCTTATTAATATATGCTTTTAGGTAATCTTTAGGTAGGCTAACGTATATATTATAGTGTTGTTTGTTAAGAACTTTATAAAATTATAACTATGATTCTTTGACTGCTTAGATAATTTGGTTAAATTTTTATATTGGAAACTATTTATATTTAGCTTTGTTAGTAAAATATGTTTCATAGCTGTAATATATATAGAAGATCTATTTAAGTTTGTGGTGGTTTTTGTAAAAAGGGCTGATTTATAGGTTTTTGTATTTTGTTGCTATTGCCTTTTGCAAAGGCATATAAGTAAAAAGTTCTTATAAGCTAATTCTATATATAAGGTATTTAACCTTGGTGCCTTTTATAATATATCCTTAGTCTAGTATGGCAGGTTTTAGTAAGTTATCTAGTTAATAGTCTTGTTTTATAAGCTATTGCATAATAATCTTACTTTCCTCTTATCGTTCAGTTGCATATAAAAGTATTAGATTGTTAAAGTTATTGTTTATTTTTTTAAGAGCATAATTGAGTAGGTTTAAAGAATAATCTAAATCACTGTCTTAAATAATAGTATTATAAAGTAGTCTGTGTTTTTTTATAGCTAATTATTATAATTTCCTAGGCTTTTAAGGAAACTATTCTGCAGATTTTTTTGCTAAAAAGTATAATATGCAGCTATCATTATAATAAAAAGCTTAGTAAAGAGTTTTATAATTAACAAAGTCTATTACTTATTTTAAAAAGGGTAGGTTTTAAGAACGTTATTCTGGTTTAGGTAATTTTTTAAGTTATTATATCTTAGTATAAAAGTATATATTATTAGTAAAGTATACTTTTTTAAGTATATTAAATTGTTATTATCCCTTAGGGATAGGTTTCTATAGCTTTTTTAGTTAGCGGCATTCTTGTGCAAAATATCCTTTTTTATTATAATTAAAGCATTTGCTTAATAACTTTTTATTAGCGGCTTTTAATTCTATAAAGCCTAAGTATATTATTTTGCTAATAGCTGTGCTATTATTAGATTATTGCTATGGTTAGTAACGCTTGCTAGTGTTAGCTTGTAGGCGAAACTTTTATAATGTATTGTTGCTTTTTTTGTTGCATTTCTATTATTGTTTATATAGACGATTATTGATTTATATAGCTATAGCAACATATTAAGTAAATCTTTTAGGTTGGTTTTGTTTAGATAGCTTGTCTTTAACTTTATCCTTTAATTCTTTGTAGAATTAAGATATTATTAGCTTATTCTTTTATCTTAAATATATTAAAACTTAATAAAAACTAATAGCGTATTTTAAGGCTGACTTAGTTTATTATAGCTTATAGAGTTATTATTTTATAGTGTATTTCTTATTAGAGTTATTAAAAGTTTCCCTAAAAAGTTTCTTATAGTTTTTATAGCTATTAAAAGCTTTTATAGTCGTATTGTTCCAATTTTAATTATTATTCTTTAGATAGTCTCTTAGGGTTAGTTTAAACCATTTGGCGGCGTTTCCTTTAAGGCAAGTGCTAGAGAAGAGGATTTTTTCTTTGTCTTTAGTAAACTAGTTAGCGTTATGCTTAAAGTAAGCGCAACTATAAGTAAAAAAGCCTTAAAGGGTTTTTTTAGTGCTGTTGTAGAGTTTTAATTTATTTATTTTATAGAATTTGCTTTTTTAAATAGCTTAAAGGCGGGTGATTTTCTAACTAAGGTAGCTAACTTGCTTAATTATCTAAGCTATAGTAAAGTTGCTATTGTTTCTAATATTAGATAAGGTAAGAGTTTAGAGAGCTATTATATTTTTATATTATTTAGTTAATATATACTAAGCTATTCTAAATAAGAGTTGTTAAAATATAATGATTACTATTAGGTTTTATAAGTTTCTAAAGTATTAAAGGGTTTATATTAGCAGAGATAGTTAAAAAAGTATATTAATGTTGAATGGGCTTCCTTGTATACGTACGTATCAAGTGTAAATAAATAATATAATAGGGTAGAGACGAAATTGTATTCAGCTTTACCTTGTATAAAGGAAAGGAGACGAAGTCTCCTGCCTTGTATGGAGGATTTATATATACGTTTTAAGCATATATAATATGCGTGCCTAGTTTTGGTCTGCCAGACTACCTTGGTAGTTGACACTGGCACTTTTATTAGCCTTTGTACAAAGCTGCAATGCTATTTATTCCAACACTGGCATCTTTTCTTTTGCAGCTCGTATAATTATATATATAGAAACTATAAAGAAAAAACTATAGTTCTTATAAAAAAAATGCACCGTAGACTTTGTACTATTTTAATAGTTAAATGCTAGAAAAAGTAATCGTACCTATAAGGATTATTAAAGACCTTGCTTTTTAATAATCACTTATATATAATATATTACGTATAGTTAAATCTTTTGCCTTTTAAGTAACTCTTTATATAAAAGGAATTACGTATGGCTCTTATTGCCTCTTAAATCATAAATTTCCTTTTAGTAAATCATAGACACTTGCTTATTAGCGTTTAAAGTAATTTATACTTTTAGCTATGTATAAGATATAAAAAACCTTGTTTTCAACTTAGCCTTTGGTCCTTTCTCTTTCTTTTCTTTCTTTACCAACAACCAACTTCTAACTATATATAGTCTTTTGTTTTTTTCCCTTCTACGTATATTACCACTAACCTTTCAACTTACGTAAACATTTTATACGCAAGCAAACAAACAAAAATCTAGTCACTATAGCAGCTTTTGCCCCCGTTGCAAACATTCTAGCCTAGCTAATCTTTTGTATAACTTTTTTAAATATAAACGCCGGCCGTTAAGCCTTTATTATGCACTTGGGCTTTAATGCCTAGTTTTGTGCTAATGCCCTTAGCCTTTATAAAAATATATGTAGTATATTATTATTTTCTTTTATTATATGTTTATAAATTAATAAAACATAGAACTAAAAGTTGGCCCTAGCCAATTTGCCCATAGCTAACGTATGAGTTAAAGTGGGCATTAACTAGGGATATATATCCCTAGCTTTTGCCAAGATTATATGATAAGATTTATATTTTACCGCATTATAAGTTTATCCTTTATTTTTATCTTTATATAAAAAATTAACGTCGTCCAGCATCGTTGCCAGCGTTAGCCACCATGCAAATGTTAATTATGGTTATATATATAGAAACCTAAACTTCTCTATCAACCCCTTTAGCAACTATATATGCGTGGTAGGGTATTAGCACAGTGCCTGCGCTAACTGCATTTAGCGCTTATATGCTATTTAATACTAGGTAATAGGTTGTATAGTAGAAATATTAGGGGTATTTAATAATTGTTAATGGAAAGGGATTTTTTAATAGCTTATATAGAATAATATAGGTAGAAGAATAAAAACTTTTACTTTGCACAAAATATATTTTATTTAACTATAATTATTATTTCTCTCTATTCTATTGGTTAATGTATCCTTTAATCTATATAGTAAATTGATTTATTAAGATTAAGATGTTGAAGGCAATATTAGGTTTACCCTTTGTATACGCATCCGCTAGATTATTGCTGCTATTGATTTATTAAACCTTTAAAATCTCTCTCCTTTTATACGACTCTTAAAAAGTCATAATATCAATCATTAGTTGTTTTTTTTATATTATTTTAAGCTTAACTAGGCAATTATATATAAAGTAAGAGTTTATATAAATTACTAGTAGGATCTAAGAAAGGTTTAGTTGATTAGTAATCTTTTTTAAAGTTATA
This sequence comes from Dendrostoma leiphaemia, assembly GCA_026120015.1. NCBI lineage: Eukaryota > Fungi > Ascomycota > Sordariomycetes > Diaporthales > Erythrogloeaceae > Dendrostoma > Dendrostoma leiphaemia. The sequence continues at coordinate 11,528 of JALRMF010000765.1, forward strand.
CATAAGGCAATTTTAATATTAAATCTATTTACTATTTTATATAACTTACTAGCTAGTATGCTTTTAGTGACCCTTTTGCATTTAAAGGAATTCTAGTGTATAATATTCCTTTAAAAAGTTAAGTTGTGCTTTATATAGTTTACTTTTTTACTAAGCATAATAATAAATCCTAGCTGAAAAAAAAGGTTTTAGTTATTGGCAAATAACCTATTGGTAAAGATAAATAACTTTGTATGGGATATATTAAGAGGAATATACCTTAGACCTTTTTGTGTATTGTTTATTTGCCACTAGATCTTCTTATTTAAAAATGTAATATTTTTTTTTTTAGGTGTATAAACCTGAGCTGCAATAGACAAGTTGTACAAAACCTTTAGCTATAAAATTAATAAAATATATACTGCTTATATGCGCTGAGAAACATATTGCTGGGCTGCGTTTTCTGCACGATGATTAATAAGCTAAAGGTCGTTAGCCTAGCTTTTTTACACAAAGATAACATTCTCGCTATCCAATTTAATTTGGCCGCTATTAAACTTTAATAGATTATTGTACAACAAGGTTGCCTTAGGCTTTGTGCAGTAGCCCTTTTTTTTTATCTTGTCTTTTTTATAGCGTAAAAAGCTTTTTATACTAAAGCTAAATGTATTATTAGTTTATAGAGCAGTGATTTTAAATTTGTGTAAACTATTTTTAAATATTAATAAATATAAGTTATATATTAAAATGTTTATATTTAGGTTCTTTATATATTATATATAGTATATCTTATATTAGTATAAACTAAACTCT
>JALRMF010000766.1:0-12311 GCA_026120015.1 Dendrostoma leiphaemia
AAAGACTAAGTTGGTTTATAATTAGTTAGACTATTATTGCAATTGCTAATTTAATATTAAAACTATTAACTATATTATAAATCTTTAACGCTAAAATACTTTAAGTAACTCTCTTATATTTAGTAAAGCTTTAATAGATAAGATTGCCTTAAATTATAAATTAGTTATTTATATATATAACCTTGTTTATAAAGATAAATATAAATCTAATCTAAAAGCTTAAATCTTTATTATTTGCAAATAAGCCATTTATAAATATAAAGAGTTTAGCGGTTAAAAGGTTAAGGGGCATATACTATAGGCTTTGTTAAAGGTTGCCTGCTTATTAGGCAAAGCGCTTGTTTAACGTAGCACACTTAGCTTTGCTAGGGTCTAAAGTCTAGGCAGCAGCAGAAAGATTAAATACTGTCTCTAGCTAATAGATTAAGGCAATATAAATACCTTAGGCTTTTTATTCTAAGTAGCATTAAGCATAGTTTAAAAACTTAGCGTTAATAATAATAATCTTTATGCTTTAACCTTTTTATTGCAAAAAAAAATTATTACTATTAAGTAACAACTTAGCACTATTAAACTTAAAAGGTATTTTTGCTATTAGCAGTGTTTTAGGTTTTGCCTAAAACTTAGCCTTTTTTAGCTCTTTATCTTTAGCGGCCGCAAAAGAAGTCGTTGTTAAAATTAAAGTATCATTTATTTATATACCTACCAAACCAAACAACAATAATAGCTTCTTTATAATTAAAACATACAAATTATAAATTAATGTCTTTATGCTTAGCTTTTTCTAATAATAGCCTTAGTATATTATAAACTAGTATACTCTTACTATAGCAATGCTATATAATAGTCTAATTACCTAAATAATTATTTTAGCAAGGTATTTGTGTTTTAGTTTATTTAAAACAATAGCTAAAATAATATAAAATAATTTTATTTATAATTGCGGGTAAGTCTATGTAATATTTCAAAGTAAGAGCATTATTTCTTAACTTAGAAATAAAAATGCTAGGGCAAAAAGTAATTGCTGGCTTATACGCTAAATTATAAGCAATTGTGTAAGGATAGCTTCTTTAGCTATATTGTTATAGCCTTAGATAATAAGGTGAAACTTTTTATAGGGCTTAAAAGTCTTGCTTTTAATTTCCCAAATAATATAAAACTTAAATATATAATAGCCGCTATACTTAGCCTTATTATATTGCTTAAAGCTAAAGACGCTTTAGCTGATAAAGTTTTCTACCTTACGTATATTAGACTCCTTAAACAAGGCTTCTAGCGCTATAATAACGCTATTGCTCCATAGCTTAATAGCTAGTTTATAGTTACCTTTCTCTTTTTTTATAATATAGATAGCAGCAGTAATATAAGCAGCAACCTTTTCCTTTGGTTTATTTTTAAAGCCTAGTAGCTATCCTTGCTTATATAGCTAAAGCGGTATAGGCGCCGTCTTTTTATTAGCAATAGCCTTAGCGTTGTCGTTAATAGCTTTATTATTCTTATTTTAAAAAGAGAGAGAAAGGTTGGGGTTTATATAGTCTCAATAATATAGTTAGAAAAGGATAGATTAAAAGACAATAAGTCTATTAACTATATTTAAAATAACATTATAACTATTAATAGCTGTAATTTTATAAAGGCCTTGCTATTTTTCCTTTTCTTACTATATATATACTTTACTTTATAGAGAAACAAATAGTATTGCATTTATTATAAGACTATTTCTAGTGTTAAAGGCATTATTTACTTAGTGCTTAGCTAATGCCTTGCAAAAAGCCTTTATAGCCTTTCAAATAGCCTCTGCTTGCTTAAAAGTTAAAAGCAATAAAGGAGAGTCTATTATAATTTAGGGGTAAGCATTAAAAACCAAGAGTATAGGCACTAAGCCATTAGGTCCTGCTATATTATTAACAGCCTTAATAGCCATTTGCAAGATAGCATTATTAAATATAATGCTAGCTAATTTAGCATATAAAATTTCAAATGCTTAGCAAAAAAGGCCGTAATATTTCTCTAGTTTACCTATTAATTAATATACCTCTACAAGCACCTATTTACATATAACCCCTATTAACCTAGCCTTATTTTTAAACTCTATTAAAACAAAGTTTATGCTAGCATTATATATAATAATATTTAATAGGCTTTGGTAAATATTAATCTAAAGTTAGCGTAGAGCTTTTTATATAACTTTAGCTAATATAAATAATAGGAAATATATGCTTTAGAAGGCTGTAGAAGCATTAACGATATAAAGAATAAGGCGGCCGTTTAGATAAATTATATTAACTAAAATCTTATAGTTAAAATTATAGTTATTATATAATATAAACTTAAATTATTATAACGCTAAGCCGTTTATTTAGCAATAGTAGCAAAACTTTTTAATCAATTGCAATGCCTTCTTATTAACATTGTTATACCCCGCCTTTGTTAGCATTTAATATAGCTAACTCATTGCTAAGTAGCTAAAACAACCATAAAGCCGTTATAACTCAGCTTCTAAGAAAAAGGCTCCTGCTTATTTCATTTTGCTTAAAAAGAACTACAAGTAGCCCTATTTGCAAACTACTAAAAAAGCCTTGTTGCCCTTAATTAACTTATTTATAGTATTGTTAAAATATACTCTTAAACAGTTTATATTGGCAAGGCAAAGAAGAAAAAGTATAAAGGTCTTAAAAACGTAAAAAGCGATTTTTTTAATAGGTATATAAAAAGAGATAATGCTGATTAATATTATTGTTAATCCTTTACTAAATTTAATAAAAGCTTGGCTAGCGGCCGCCTTATTAATCTAAAGGAACAAATCCTTACATTAAAGGGCTATATACTGCTTTTTGCCAGTAGTTAACACTTTTGCAACACTTATATTAAAAAAAATGCTTTTAAAACAAAGTTTAAAATAGCAGTCCTTAATAAGGAATTGTATAGCTAAAATATTTGCTTTAGAGAGGCTAAAGGCATTATTACTTATTATATAGTATAGAAACGCTTAGTTTATAAAATACTAAATAATAGCAGCGCTGTCTTTATTATCTTTACTAAAATCCTTATAATTATTATTACCTTATAGCTACTATTAGTTAAAGTTATATTTTTTATAGTCTGCTAAGAAAGCTATAAACTTATTTATTAATATGCTTATAAACTTATATTAAGCAATATACTAATCTTTTGCCTAACAGCATTTATTATTTAAGTATTTAATTAACTAGCAATCTTTCTTGCTATAAACGTAATACTTTTTCTTCTAATTGCTATAATAATCACCTTAACTGCAGTCGCTATAGTCGTAATTGCTAAAGTCATAGCTATTGCTATAACTACTACCGCAATAGCCACTACACGGACAAAAGCCTCCTTTACCACAAAAAAAGCTTTAGCTATAATTATTATCATAATGGCAGTTTAAATAATATTAATTATAAAGCTCTTTATCTAACTTATTAGCAATTATTTAATAAAAAGAAAAATAATTAAAGTAGGTCTTAATTAATAAACACAGGTCTAAAAATAATTCCTTATATTTCCTTACTAACTTAAAAAAAGCATGCTTAAAGTTATATATCCCGCAGCATGCTTAGATTATTATAGTCTTTAAAACTCTCTTATCCTTAAGATTAAAGCTAAAGGCGCATTAGCATAGCTGCAGCTTATTAAGCAGAGCTTAAAGCATTTTATAAAGGCTTTTTTTAAATAGCTGTAGCCTTATTTTAGTAAATATTATAAAAGTTTAATTAATATAATAATAGTAATAATTTACCTTTATATTAAAGTGCTTTTTAATTTTTTAATATATTATTGCAAAGCTATCTTGCTATTTAATATAGTAAATATAATAGGTTTTAGCTTAACTTATAAGGGTATAAGAAAATATAGCATAGAATTGCTTAGCGGCAATGCTTGCATGCTAACAAATGCTAAAGAAAATTTAAATCTTATTATTTAATAAATTATATAATTTATTTATATATGCTTTTTTGCAATCTTATATCTTTATAAAAAGGAAAGATAAGTTAGGGTTAATTAGGTTGTTTTTAATAGGATAAAGAAGGAGAGTTTTATATAAATTATACTTTAAAGAAGGGGTTTAAAGTAGGGGTGCGTTTATTGCTAAGTATAATTAATTTTATTATATATATATATAAATAAGTTTCTTAAGCAGGTTAAAAAATCTATGTTAATATGCTGGTTTATTATATCTTCTAATATTTTCTTTCTCTTATATAAGTAATAATATAATTGCTTAGTTAAGATAGAAAGGTTATTTTAGTTAAAAAAAGTAGTTATAAGTTTAAAGAGTAGATTAATTTGATTAAGGGAAAAGAGAAGGAAGTTAGTTTAGTAGGAGAGGAGGTTGTTGTTGTAATTCTATTGCTTTTTTAACAAACTTTGTTAAAAGGGCTTTTACTGCTTTAAATAATTATAATAGCAAGCGGGTGCTAAGCTTAAAGATAATTGCTTTAAGCTTTTTTTTATCTTAAGAAGATAGGTTTCTTATTGTAAAAAAGGCTGCAAACTATTATTTTATCTTACTCTTTTTTTTTTTAGTGTAAACTTTTTGTTTATAGAAAAGTCTCTTTAATTTGCAATAAAAACTTTAGTTAACTATATTGAATATCTCTTTAATCTACTTGTTAAATTTTTTTTAAAAGGCATAAAAAAAGTTATTATTATAAAGCTTTTTAGTAATATAGTTATATATTGCTTTTGCAATTAGGGTTGTTAGGTATATATTAATTAAGTTTATTATAAGGGGGGTAAATTAAAGGGTTAGGTTAATAATGGATTAATTAGTTTTATTAACTTAGCTTTTTTTTATAAGATTTTTGTATATAAAGTCGCTAGGGATAGAAACTAATCTTTGGGTAGACTTTTTGTGGTTTGCCATTGTTAATAATTGTATAAAAAGGTAAAAAAGATTGTTAATTAGTTGAAAAAGGGTTTAGTATATTAGTAGACTATTGCTAAAAGATATAAAATAAAACTATGTAAAAGGGAGTAACGTTAAGGAAACTTAGCCTGTGTATTTCATTTGCTTTTAGAGGGTTTTTCTTTTTTCTTTTTGTATAAATAGGTGAATGGCGGGGTAGTTGCTAGGGTAACAGAGTGTGATTTTTTGAGTTTTGGCAAATGTGTTTTAACTATGCAATGGGAAAAAATCGTAAGATTTGAGAGGGTTATTATTGTTGCAAAAAAAACTAATTTTTAAAGCATAATAAAGGTAGTAACATATGTGTTGCTAAGTATAGTTGTTAAAGGGGTTATAAAGCTATTTGCAATATTGTTTTACATTAAAGACGCTTAGCAAGCATAATATATAAATAAAAGCTAATTATAAAGATTAGCATAGTATTTTTTTTATGAGATTTTAATATGCGTGCTGTTAGCAAACTGCTTTAAAGGTAAATTGTTTTTTTTATCTTGCTGTTTATAGTTAACTAATTTAATTACTAATTAGTGTTGGTAAAGTTTTACTTAGTTAAATAGTGCATTATTAATTATATAGTTTATTTGTAGTTAGTGGTTGTTGGAAAAAAGGAAGGCTATTTACGTTAGGGAACGAGGCTATAGAAGGTAGCTTATGTCCCCTTTTATTCCACACTAGCCGTAGCTGGCTAGCGCTGGTCTGCGTTAGACTAGTCCTTTAATCAGGCAAACGTAGGCCTAGTTCTTCCTTCTAGTTATAAACTTATATTAGCAGTTTTTCTCTTTCGCTAGCTATATAATTATATACTTCCTTCTACCATTGTATAAAAACGTCTTAAATAGGCAATTGCCTGCCTAACAAAGTCAGCTATACATATATATGCTTTTCCTTCCTATCCTCCTTTTCTTTTCTCCTTTTGTTACTGTAGGTTTATAGCTGGAAGGAAGGACCGGGCCTACGTTTGCCCGATTGGAAGACCGGTCCGACGCGGACCGGCGCTAGCCGACCACGGCTAGTGTAGAACGGAGGGGGACATAAGCCACTTTCCGTGGCCTCGTTCCCCGACGTAAATAGCCTCTCTTTCTTCTAATAACCACTAATTACAAATAAACTATATAATTAATAAGTGCATTATTTAATAAGTAAAACCTTACCAATACTAATTAATGGTTAAATTAGTTAACTATAAACAGTAAGGTAAAAGAGATAGTTTACCTCTAAAGCAGTTTGCTAATAGCATATACATTAAAATCTTGTAAAAAAAGGTATTGTGTTAATCTTTATAATTAGCTTTTATTTATATATTACACTTGCTAAGCGTCTTTAATATAGAATAATATTGCAAATAGCTTTACAACCCCTTTAACAACTATACCTAGCAATATATATATTATTATTTTTATTATGCTTTAAAAACTAGTTTTTTCTGCGATAATAATAATCTTTTTAAATCTTACAATCTTTCCCTATTGCATAATTAAAATGCATTCGCCAAAACTTAAAAGATTACACTTTGTTACCCTACTAACTACCTTGCTATTTACCTATTTACACAAAAAAACCTTTTTAAAAGCAAATAGAATACATAAGCTAAGTTTCTCTAGCATTGCTTCCTTTTGCATAGTTTTATTTTATATCCTTTAGCAATAGTCTATTAATATACTAGACCTCTTTTTAACCAATTAATAACCTTTTTTACCTTTTTATATAATTATTAATAATAGCAAACAACAAAGGGTTTACCTAAGGGTCGGTCTTTGTCCCTAGCGACTTTATATATAAGGACTTTATAAAAGAAAGCTAAGTTAATAAAACTAATTAGTTTATTATCAACTTAACCCTTTAGTTTACCCTTTTTATAGTAAACTTAACTAACGCATACTTAACAATTTTAATTGCAAAAGCAATATATAATTATATTACTAAGAAGCTTTATAATAATAACCTTTTTTATGCCTTTTAAGAGGAATTTAATAAGTAAACTAAAGAGATATTTAATATAGTTAACTAAAGTTTTCATTGCAAGTTAAAGAGACTTCTTTGCAAATAAAAAGTTTACATTAAAAAAAAGAAGGGTAAGATAAGATAATAGTTTACAGCCTTTCTTGCAATAGAAAATCTACCTTCTTAAGATGAAAAAAAGCTTAAAGCAATTACTTTTAAGCTTAGTATCTGCTTGCTATTGCAACTATTTAAAGTAGCAAAAGCTTTTTTAATAAAGTTTATTAAAGAGGCAATAAGATTATAATAATAACCTTTTCCCCTACTAAACCAACTTTCCTTTTTTCCCCTTTAATTAAATTAACTTACTTCTTAAACTTACAACTACCTCTCTTAACTAAGATAGCCTCTTTATCTTAACTAAGCAACTATATTATTACTTATATAAGAAAAAGAGAATACTAAGGAATATAATAAATTAGCATATTAACGCAGATTTTTTAACTTGCTTAAGAAACTTATTTATATATATATACAATAAGATTAATTATACCTAGCAATAAACACACTTTTACTTTAAACCTCTTTTTTAAAGTATAACTTATATAAAACTTTTCCCCCTTATTCTATTAAAAATAACCTAATTAACCTTAATTTATCTTTTCTTTTTATAAAGATATAAAATTGCAAAAAAGCATATATAGGTAAATTATATAATTTATTAAATAACAAAGTGCAAATCTTTTTTAATATCTGCTAGTATATAAGCATTGCTGCTAAGCAATTTTATGCTATATTTCCTTATACTCTTATAAATTAAGCTAAAACTTATTATATTTATTATATTAAGTAGTAAAATAGCTTTATAATAGTATACTAAAAGATTAAAAAGCACTTTAATATAAAAGTAAATTATTATTATTATTATATTAACTAAATCTTTATAACGTTTACTAAGATAAGGCTATAGCTATTTAAAAAGAGCTTTTACAAAGTGCTTTAAGCCCTGCTTAATAAGCTATAGCTATGCTAATGCGCTTTTAGCTTTGATTTTAAGGAAGAGAGAGCTTTAAAGATTATAATAATCTAGGCATGCTACAGGGTATATAAACTTAAGCATGCTTTTTTTAAGCTAGTAGAAAAGTATAAGAAATTGTTTTTAAACCTGCGTTTGTTGGTTAAAACCTACCTTAATTGTTTTCCTCTCTATTAAATAATTACTAATGAATTAAATAAAAAGCCTTATAACTAATATTATTTAAACTGCCGTTATAATAATAACTGCGGCTAAGGCTTTTTTTGTAGTGGAGAAGGCTTTTGTTTGCGTAGTAGCTACTATAGCGGCGGCTATAGCAACGGCTGCGACTTTGGCAACCGCAATTATAGCAATTGTAGTTAAAGTAATTATTGTGGTAATTAAAAGAAGAAGTATTACGTTTATAGTAAGAAAGGTTGCTGGTTAATTAAATACTTAGATAATAAACGCTGCTAGGCAAAGGATTAGTATATTATTTAGTATAAGTTTATAAGCATATTAGCAAATAAGTTTATAGTTTTTTTAGCAGACTATAAAAAATATAACCTTAACTAATAATAGCTATAAAGTAATAATAATTATAAAAACTTTAATAAAGATAATAAAAACAGCACTGCTATTATTTAATACCTTATAAACTAAGCGTTTTTATACTATATAATAAGTAATAATGCCTTTAGCCTTTTTAAAGCAAATATTTTAGCTATGCAGTTTCTTATTAAAGACTGCTATTTTAAACTTTGTTTTTAAGGCGTTTTTTTTAATATAAATGTTATAAGAGTATTAACTGCTAGCAAAGAGTAGTGTATAGCCTTCTAACGTAAAGACCTGTTTTTTTAGATTAATAAAGCAGCCGCTAGCTAAACCTTTATTAAATTTAATAAAAGATTAATAATAACATTAATCAGCACTATCTCTCTTTATATACTTATTGGGAAAATTACTTTCTATGTTTTTAAAACCTTTATACTTTTTCTTTTTTACTTTACTAATATAGATTGTTTAAGAGTATATTTTAACAATATTATAAATAAGTTAATTAAGGGCGATAAGGCTTTTCTAATAGTTTGCAAATAGGGCCACCTATAGTTTTTTTTAAGCAAAATAAAATAAGCAAAAGCCTTTCTCTTAAAAGCTAAGTTATAACGACTCTATTGTCGTTTTAGCCATTTAGCAACAAGTTAGCTATACTAAATGCTGACAAAGGTAAGGCATAATAACGTTAATAAAAAGGCATTATGATTAATTAAAAAGTTTTGCTACTATTGCTAAATAAACAGCTTAGCGCTATAACGATTTAAGTTTACGTTATATAACAACTATAATTTCAACTATGAGATTTTAGTCAACGTAATATATCTAAACGGCCGCCTTATTTTTTATATTATTGATATTTCTACGGCCTTTTAAAGCATACGTTTCCTTTCGTTTATGTTAGCTAAAGTTACGTAGGAAGCCCTACGCTAACTTTAGATTAATACCTACTAAGGCCTGCTAAATATTATTATATATAACGCTGGCATAAACTTTGCCTTAATAAAATTTAGAAATAAAGCTAGGCTAATAAGGGTTATATATAAATAAGTGCTTATAAAGATATATTAGTTAATAAATAAATTAGAGAAATATTATAGCCTTCTTTGCTAAGTATTTGAAATTTTATACGCTAAATTAGCTAGTATTATATTTAACAATGCTATTTTGCAAATGGCTGTTAAGGCTATTAATAATATAGTAAAATTTAACGGCTTAGTGCTTATACTCTTAGTCTTTAGCGCCTACCTCTAAATTATAATAAACTCCCTTTTATTGCTTTTAACTCTTAAGCAGGCAAAGGCTATTTAAAAGGCTATGAGAGCTTTTTGCAAAGCATTGGCTAAGCGCTAAGTAAGTAATGCCTTTAATATTAGAAATGGTTTTATAATAGATGCAATATTGTTTTTTTCTCTAAGAAGTAAAGTATGTGTGTGGCGAGAGAAGAAAGGGTAGCAAGGCTTTTATAAAATTGTAGCTATTGATGGTTACAATGTTACTTTGAATATGGTTAATAAACTTGTTGTCTTTTGATCTACTCTTCTCTAACTATATTATTAAAATTATATAAACCCTAACCTTTCTCTTTTCCTTTAGAATAAAGATAATAAAGCTGTTAATAATAACGCTAAGGCTGCTGCTAATAAAAAAACAGCGCTTATGCTACCTTAGCTATATAAGTAAAAACGGCTATTAGGCTTTAAAAATAAACTAAAGGAAAAGGTTGCCGCCTATGTTATTATTGCTGCCTATATTACAAAGAAAGAGGAAGGTGATTATAAACTAGCTGTTAAGCTATGGAACAATGGCGTTATTACAGCATTAGAACTTTTGTTTGAAGAGTTTGATATACGTAAGGTAGAAAACCTTATTGGCTAGGGCGTCTTTAGCTTTAAGCAATATAACGAGGCTAAGTATAGCGGCTATTATATATTTAAGTTTTATATTGTTTGGGAAATTAAGAGCAAAACCTCTAAGCTTTATAAAAAGTTTTGCTTTATTATTTAGGGCTATAATAATATAGCTAAGGAAGCTATCTTTATGCAATTGCTTATAATTTAGCGTATAAGCCAATGTTTGCTTTTTGCCTTAGTATTTTTATTTCTAGGTTAAGAAATAATGCTTTTACTTTGTAATATTACATAGGCTTACTTATAGTTATAGACAAAACTGTTTTGTATTGTTTTAGCTGTTGTTTTAATTAAATTAAAATATAAGTATTTTGCTAAAATGATTATTTAGGTAATTAAACTGCTGTATAGCATTGCTAAGGCAGGAGTATATTAGTTTGCAATGTATTAAAGCTATTATTAAAAGAAGCTAAGCATAAAAACGTTAACTTATAATTTGTGTTTTTTAATTACAAAGAGGCTATTATCATTGTTTAGTTTAGTGGGCATATAAATAGACAATACTTTAATTTTAGCAACAACCTCTTTTGCGGTTATTAAAGATAAAAAGCTAAAGAAGGCTAAGTTTTAGGTAAAACCTAAGATACTATTAATAGCAGAGATACCCTTTGAGTTTAATAGCGCTAAGTTATTATTTAATAATAATAACTTTTTTTTGCAATAAAAGGGTTAAAGTATAAAGATTATTATTATTAACGCTAAGTTTTTAGACTATGCTTAACACTACTTAGAATAAAAAGCCTAAGGTGCTTATATTGCCTTAATTTATTAACCAAAAGCAGTATTTAACTTCTCTGCTACTGCTTAAACTTTAAACCTTAGCAAAGCTAAGTATATTACGCTAAATAAGCACTTTGCTTAGCAAGCAAGCAACCTTTAATAAAGCTTATAATATATATTCTTTAACTTTTTAACTACTAAACTCTTTATATTTATAGATAGCTTATTTGCAAATAATAAAGATTTAAGCTTTTAGATTAGATTTATATTTATCCTTGTAAATAAGGTTGTTTATATAAACAATTAATTTACAATTTAAGGCAATCTTATCTATTAAAGCTTTACTAAGTATAAGAGAGTTATTTAGAGCATTTTAGCGTTAGAGATCTATAGTATAATTAATAGTTTTAACGTTAGATTGGCAATTGCGATAATAGTCTAATTAATTATAGACTAACTTAGTTTTTTATTTATTTTCTTTGTTATATATATAAATTTATATTTATTATATAAATGCTTTATTAAGCTTAGTATAATAAAGGAGAAGCGTTTAATAATTGATATAATAGCACTTTGGCAATTATACAAATAGTAAGAGATTTTAGAAATTAAATAGATTAATAAAGGTGATAACCCAGCTAACGCTATAATTAAAGCATTGCTTAATTAAGCTTTAGAATGGCTTGTTAACAATAATTAACTAGCTATATAAATAAAAGGATTTGTAAAGAGAGTTATAGATTAAAGTAATAAAAGAAAGAAAGAAAAGGAGAATAAGAAAGAGAAGCGTATATATATATAGCTAACTTTGTTAGGTAGGCAATTGCCTATTTAGGATATTTCTATATAATAGTGGAAGAAAGTATATAATTATATAGCTAGCAAAAGAGAAAAACTGCTAATATAGGTTTATAGCTGAAAGAAAGGACTAGGCTTACGTTTGCTCGATTAAAGGATTGGTTTGACGTGGACCGGCGCTAGCTGGCTACGGCTAGTGTAGAATAAAGGGGGATATAAGCTACCTTTTGTAGCCTTGTTCCCCAACGTAAATAGCCTCCCTTTCTTCCAACAACCACTAACTATAAATAAACTGCATAACCAATAAGTGTACTATTTGACAAGTGAGACTCTACCAACAGTTACTTTAAGATTATATAAAACAACTGGTCTTGTATGTGTAATACATTTTTTTTTTTTAGTTTCATCTGACATAGAGGGTCTATTCAAAGCTTTCTCTCTCATT